>SNQJ01S0068798.1:4152-20592 GCA_010110895.2 Picea sitchensis
ACCACTCCAAGCATAGCTCTCAGGTCTGAAAATTTCTTTTCAGTGAAGGACTTGGTGAAGATGTCTGCAACCTACTGCTCTGTGGGGCAGTACTGCAGTGAAATGACTCTATCATGGACCAGCTCACAGATGTAATGCATGTGATGAACTTCCCATTTTGGAGAAGCGACAATGGCCAAAACTAGTCGAATGGTGTCCATTTTTACAACAGGTGCAAATGTCTCTGTGTAGTCTATACCATGTACCTGTGAGTATCCTTTTGCGACAAGTCGAGATTTGTACTTTCTGATCTCACCATCTGCAGCAATATTTGTTCGATATATCCATCGACATCGAACAAGCTTTCTTCCTTTCAAAAGTGGAACCAAGTCCCATGTGTTGTTGTCCATAAGAGAAGAGTACTCTTCATCCATGGTAGCCTCCCAAAGTGGGTTTCTAACAACCTTAGAGTGTGAATTTGGATCTGAACCAAGTGTCATATAGCAATGTATGGGCACCAAAGGTTCTTTGGCATCCAGGGATTGAGGAGCCCCAAAAAACTGTGATCTAGTCCTTCTTGTATCTGCAGGATCACTGACTAGTTCACCCACATCTTGCAGGGTTTTCTTTACCCAAGTTGGAAACTGAGTTGGAGCAGCCATGAAATACTCATAATCCTCTATATCAGACCCAAAAGGCTACTTTGAAGTGCTCAAAGAAGTTTCTGACTCCTCCTCATCAGTGACAACAAGCAGTTCCTCGGCAGGGTCTTCTGAAAAATCATGCAATGATTCTTCTTCAAACTTCACACTTCGAGCTAGAATGAACTTTTTAGTGTGAGAGTCCAAAAATATATATCCTTTGAAACCTTCAAGATATCCAAAAAATATGCATTCAACACTTTGAGGCTCCAAAGCCTTCCTCTTATCTGTCGGAATGTGAGCCCATGCTCGTGAACCAAAAATACGAAAGTGCGACACTTTCGGTTTCTTATCGGTCCAACATTCAAAAGGAGTGGTGCCTTTGAGTGATTTTTGAGGAACTAAGTTCTGAATGTAAGCTACACAATTAATAAATTCATCCCATATATTGGGAGCTAATGATTTCGACTGTATCATACAATTGGACATCTCTTTTAAGGACCGTTTTTTCCTCTTCGCAACATCGTTCTGTTGTGGTGTATATGGCACCGTGTGTTGTTGTTGTATACCTGCATCAATACAAAGTTGTTGCACATATTTGTTGACATAATCCCCCCCATTATCAGTACAGATTATCTTAATCTTACACCCAGACTCATTCTCAGCAAGTGCTTTAAATTCTATAAGGCATTCAAATACTTCCGATTTTAATTTCAAAACAAATACCCAAGTAAAGCGAGAGAAATCATCTATGAAGGTGAGTACATATCGAGGCTTACTGATTGAAGTCTGTGTAAATGGGACCGTGATGTCACTGTGAATCATCCTAAGAGGGGAAGAAGCTCTCTCTGCCTTCCCTTTGTTAAAATTTTTCTCTAGATGCTTGCCAAGAATGCATCCTTGACATACACCGCTTGTGAATTTAATAGTTGGCAATCCTTCTACCATGTTTTCCTTATTGAGTTGATGCAAGTAATTATAGTTTAGATGGACAAATATTTCATGCCATAACTTGCTGATATCATTAGATTGTGATAGAAATACAGTGCTAATAGATTTAGGAACATAGTGGGAGAATAAATACAAACGAGAACCGTGATCTGCAATTCCATGTGCAAGTTGTGAGCCTGTGGAAATGTCGGTAATCACTGTGGAGTCCGGAGTGAACTCCACCTTCCTTCCAGAGCCGGAATGACTGATCTGATATATTGAGAGAATATTTTTAGAAAACGAGGGAACATGAATCACATTTGTGAAGCATCCCCCTTCAAGATCAACAATTCCTTCTCCACACACCTTTGTGGGTGTGGCATCTCCCAAGTAAATTGGGGATCTGGTGCTTTCTTCGATGGAGGAAAATTCATCTTTTGATGCAGCCTTATGGTTCGATGCACCTGAATCAAGGATCCAATATTATGGAGTGGATGTGACAGCCATTAAATCATGACCATCTCATGCTCTCCCTCCCATTCTGTTATCATCTTTCTTCTTTGCATTTTCGGGCACTGTGAGATTGTGTTGCTGCAATTGCTTAGCCATCTCATCGATAGTCTTCCTCATGCAATTTTCTTCAGAATGAAAACCTTTGGAACAATAGTTGAAAAGTTTTATTTCCTTCTTCTTCTTACCCTTAGGCTCATAAGAGTTATCTGAAGATTGTGCAGATCTCTCCTTCTTCGATTCAAGAAATTGAGCCGTTCCTTTTTTCTTGTATTTTCCACTACTCTTTGGAGCATTAGTAGCTGCAAGTGCTTGGTTCTTGGAATGCTTGATGGAACCCATTTGGAATAACTTAGATTTCTCTTGAGTCAATTCTGCAATGAAATCATTAAATGGAGGCATTTTCCATTTTTCCTGAGCCAATTTAGATGCTTGAAAAGATAACACAAATACGTAATATTCAGGGCCTAATTTCGAGAGAATTGAAAGGATGAGTTGTTCTTCCTCTTTCGTGACTCCACATGCATTAAGTTCAACGAGGAGGGATTTGAACTTGGTGAAGAATTATTGTAGGTTTCTGAAATGAATTGGACTTAGGGATATGAGTTCATTCAACAGTTGATGCACTCTCATTGCATCCTGCTTGCCGAATAGTCCTTCCAATGTGGTCCATACCACATCGGGAGTAGTGGCTCTATTGACATGAAAGAGGAGATCTCTGGAAATTGATAGGAATATCAACCCAATTTCTTCATCTAATTTATTGAAATACTTTATCTTCTCCGCTGTAGCAGTCGGTTCTTTCTTCATTCCCATTGTTACCCGGTAAAGCCCTTTGCTTCGGAGGAGCAGAGAGATCTTTGTCTTCCATTCGAAGTAATTGAAAGGATTTAGAATGAGTTTTGTGGGCTGAGATAGATGATCCATTGTTTCTTTCTGCACCTCCTGATGATCTATACCTGCAAATAAAATCGTGTACAATCCACTAGATTCAATCTAGCTTTGATACCATGTAGAATTCTTGCAAAAACCCCGATAGATCTAGAATTCTAGTTAAATTGAACACAAACAATTTGTTGATATTCAAGAGATGAGAGAATTTTTTTTCTCCATAAATCAGAGAATTATATTAATAAAAAATGAATATACATGAGCAATCATCCTCAAAAAGAAGAGAGGAGGTGAATATATAGAATTTCCAACATAGAAATTCTAGTAAAAAAAAGCTAGAAATAGCTAAAATAGGTGTCATAAGCTAAGGGAGACCACATAGTTCGACCTAGACCACTAAAGATACATGTCACACACTCATTAATGTCCACAAGAGTCAAGTGATGTGCATTATCTCACTTAAGCTCACTTAACTGACAAGAGAAGCAGTTCCAACTCACTTAATTGACCCGAAATAGTAGTTACTAATAATAGTAATGACAAAAATCATTAATTAAGGAATAAATCTCACTCAAAGAGGAGGTGTGAATTACCCAATAATAGATGAGTTTTTTCATGGGGGAGTTGGAATAAATCATGAATAAATAAAGAAAATCAAGAATAAATCGAGAAAATCAAGAACCGGGAGTTGAGTCTTGATCTAAAATTAGCAGTTTTCCCTAAAATCTAGGAATGAGGCGCCCTTCTTCTCTATGTGGCAAAATTAGGTGAAAGAAATTGTAAATGAATGTATTAACCAAGATCTAGGAGTCTAGGCTAGGTATCAACTAATGTAAGTTAGGGTTATTCTCCAACATACATGTCATGAAGTCAATGCCCCATTTGATGAATGGACAAACATAAAGTATAGGATGTAAAGGAGTAGGATGAGATCTTATCTTGTTATTATAATTTTTTCAACCATGGAATTTCTGAACAACAATGATGCAATCCTTAAATAAATATGGCCAAAAATAACCTGCTCGTAAGATCTTTTGGGCAGTGTCATACCTAGACATATGACCGCCACACACTCATGACTGATAGTCATTCAAAGATTTCTCGGCTTCGTCGTAAGTGATACATCATCAGAAAATCGAGTCAATACCATGGTGATAAAGGGTATCACCGAGAATGATGTATTGTCGAGCTTCATAGCGTATGCGACGATGATCTGTACTAGAGAGATTGAGCCGAAAAGTTTGAGTTTGGAGATATATAATGATATCTTTGTACCATATGTCATCAGAACTGATCAGAAAATGAGATTCATCAAGTAAGGAATCCTCTGCCACATTTCCTGTCTCAGTGGAGGGAAGTTCACGTATCAGTTCAACGAAAACCAAAGATTTCTTACACTGAGCACATTCTAACTCTAAATCAAACTCCCTGAGAATCACTATCCATTTGGAGTACTTTCCCTCTAGAAATTGTCACGTAAGGATATGCTGCATAGGGTTGCAATCAGAAATAATGGTGGTTTTTCGTAATATGATATAATGACGAAAACATTGGACAACTTGAATAGCTTCCAAGGCTAGTTTCTCCACATGGAGGTATTTGGTATCGGTATTCGTGACACTCTGACTCAAATAATATATCACATGTTCATCATGTGAATCATCCTCTTGGACTAAGACCATGGAAATGGTAGAGCCCGAAGCAACTAAGTAGAGGAAATAATCTCGGCTATAGTCAGGGGGAAACAGTAAGGCTGTACGGGTTAAGTCAAGTTTCAAAGCTTCAAAATATTTGTTTACGGTATCATCCCATACAAACTTGTAACCTTTCTTAAGTAGCCGAGTGAATCCTTTTGTAAGTTCAGCGTAATTTGGGATGAAACGACGTAAAACGTTTTCCTTCCCTTGAAAACTTTGGAGTTGGCATAAAGTGGAAGGAGGAGGTAGATTAAGGATAGCCTCAAACTTCAAGGGATCTACATGAATCCCATGTATCGACACAATAAAACCAAGTAGCCGGTCAGACTCCACACAAAAGACACATTTGTGTGGGTTTAAGTGGATACGATAATAACGACAACGTACAAAAATGGCCCTCAAATGTGTCGGGTGGTATTGGAGACACATGGAATGCATTGGTAGATCATCAATATAAGGTTACATGATGTGCTTAATATCATGGAAAGCATAAGACATAGCATGTTTAAAAATCACGCCAACATTCTTGATACCAAAGGGTAATTTCTGGTAGGCAAAGGTCCCCCAAGGGAAAATGAAAGTGGTATTGTGTTGGTCCATGCGTAAAATGTTAATTTGATTATAGCAGGAGAAACCATCCATCAAATAGAAGATCTCACTTCTGGCACAGTCGTCGATGATCTGGTCAATGAATGGGGGTTGGGTAATTGTTCTTAGGACAAGCCTTATTTATGTCCCTATAATCTACACATACACGGATGGTACCTTGTTTATTATTCACCAAAACGATATTGGATACCCAATCAGTCAAATCCATGGGATAGATAAAGCCAACTTTAAGAAGTTTTTCAAATTCAATCTTGATAGCAACAGATTTATGTGGGTGCACTGGGCGAAGTATCTGCCAAATGGGTTTGGCATCCGAGTATGTCTTAATATCATGTACAATGATATAAAGATCAATACCTGGCATCTCTTCGTAACTCCAGGAGAAAACTTCATGGAATTATTGGAAAAGGGATTTTAATTTGTGGACCTCGTCGATAGAACATGAGGCTCCAATGTGAAGATTCTCCACAACTCTAGGATTAGTAGATATGTTAAGAGGGATGGTAGGTGAAATGTTGTTGAAGTTGCCTTCGTACATAACATCGTGTGATGACTCATGAACTGAGGAAATAACCACAATGGTCGACAAAGTCGAAATATGTTGGTAACTCTTTATGGTGTTGTGTTCTAGGAAGAGAATGAATCGATGATGTCCATCGTCCTAGGGGGTGTCTTCCATAGACATGGCTAAAATGATCATCTCATCAATAACAAAGATCACATGAAATGGATTAGGAGATGAATCATAGAGAGAAAGAGGGGAAAGGGTTGTCGATTGAATAGCTTGGTAAGTGGATTCGACCGGAATTAAAGGCATCTTTTCGTTGTAACAAGAGTAATCACTAGGGAGAGGTACCACCCATGGGTCATATGACGCAGGGATTCATGAAAAATAGTGGATATCATGTTAATAGAGGTAACAAAAGGAGGAGGAATATCGGGTGGTGGGATTGGAAATGTACCCATCAAAGTATAATCTTTCAAAAGACCCATGCCGACATTCTCGTAACCAAGAGGTGTCTTTGAAATTAAGGGAATGTTGCTAGTACGGGAATCAAAATTAAATAAGGCTAGTTGGTCAATAGTAACAAATTTTCTTTGGTGGGGGAAATGTACCACATGGAAAATGGTAGACACAACTGTATGCATGGAATCAATTCAGCTACGACCAAGTAAAATTTTATAATAAAGAGGTGCATCGAAGACCTCAACCTCAACATTGACCAATTTACCTTCCAACGTAATAAACAATGATGAAAGAACACCGTAGGGTTTAAATCCTATACCATTGAAAGCCTTAAGTGTATTGTGTGATTCGGTGAGGGTAGGAGATCCAATGGCTTTCCAACAAGTAATAGACATGATGCAAGTCGAGGATCCTTCGTCAATAACAATTCTATGGATATTCTTGTTTTCAACAACAACTTGGATCTGGAATGCTAATTGAGGAGGAAGCCTTGGACAATGATCTTCCAAGTCAAAGATTATGAGATTAGTATCTGTGGGATAAATTCCACTAATGGCCTTTAACAATGCCTTCCGTTGAGCTGGGAAAATTTGAAGGAATTCAAGAGCTAACATCGTTGAGGGTGCATGCGCAAGATCTTCTACAATGCTATAGTTTTGTGCAGCACGGGCATGGGGGTTAAACGTAGACTTTTGAACAATTCCCTTGGGAGGAGGGCAAAGGATTGTATCGAGACTCAGTCATTCGAGATGAAGAGGACCATCGGGAGGTGAAGTTGGGGAAGAAGGTTGAACCAATGAAGGTGATATGTCGTCAACTTTATCTTTTAATGGAGAGTAATCCTTGACTCGAGTTGCAACTACAACTTCATTCTTTTTAGAGTCACCAGTAAACATAAGGACATAGGATGAAGTAGAAAGGGTAGCTTGGTCATGAATGACCAATTGGGATTGTTGTTGATAAGGTATTTGTGACAAAATGACAGGTGTAGAAGGCTTCCCGGTCCCTTGAAGGAACTTAGTAACTTTGGCACGTCTTGGACAATATTTCGTGTAATGATCGTCACCACAAATAAGGCAGGGGTAACGAGAATTATGTTTGTATTTCTCATCAGTGGTTTTTGTTTTGGATTTATCAGATTGTGGATTATTATTCTTGTCCTCATTCTTACCCTTTCCTTTATTTTTATTTTGATTCTTTTCAGAAGGCGTGGATTGAACAGAATTAACTTCAACAGTCTTACCGATGGAAGGAGTAGGAGTAGGAGTATCTTATGCATTAGAATGATTGGATTGGGATTGGTGTGACTGGTGTGCGTCGATTGGGTCTCAGCATGGAAGGTGTCAATCACACCATCAAAAACATGAGAGGCTGCTGGAGGTTTTGGGGTAGGGTTTGTGGAAGGACGAGGAGTGTCAGGGATCAAATCATAAAGTGTTCCTGTTTGTAAATAAACAAGATCAAGATACCGATCATGACTAATCACCTTCTCTTCAGTGACAAAACCACCCATGGTGACATCACGAGAAATAGGTCCAATGAGTGATTTGGTAAACCACTCAGATAATAGTTGATCAGGAAGAGGAACTTTGATTAAACGTCTTCTTCTCCTCCACTCATGGATGTGATCAGAAATATGATTAGAGGAGGATTGCTTGAAAGAACTCAAAATTTTGGTTCCTGTATTGTATTGAATTCACAACTGGTAATGTGTCATAAAGGCCATGGATGGGGTGTTAAAATCATTGAAGAAAACTCGAGGTAACTCGATGTACCATTTTGTTGCCGAAACCGTGGGATTTCGTTAGAAAAGTCACAGTCTGATGGAGTCATCCATCAAGGAGTTAGATGAACACCACAGATGAAAATTCACAACATGATTATTAGGATCGTCTTTTGCTAGACTGTCAAATTTGGGGATGTTGGACGGAAACTTGGCTGGTATGATGGGCCAATGAGGAGAGTGTAAGAAAGGATCACTCAAAATCCTAGACAGATAAGGTAAATCCAAAGTGGCAAGGAAAGGAATTTTTCGGTTCACTTGTGGAAACTGGTAGTTTAGAGGGGGAAGTCCCATGGGTATACCAGTAGGACTATAAGCAGTCTACAAATAATTAGACAGCCATGCAAAACTCGACTGTGGAGGGTTTTGGGACATACAACCCGTAAGGTTGGGTTGGGTAGAGGGGTTCCCTTGGTAAGGGATACTAGATTAAATGCCCCGACCCCAAGTGGGATTTGGGGAACCTGGATATGGTTGACCAAAGTTAGGGGGTACAAAAGAGTTAACTTGAGGATGTTTCCCCCCATATGATTGTGGATTTCCTTGGGAAAGAAGGTTCCAAAGGTGGGATTGTGATCCAGGTGCATTCTATCCATACAATGGGTTATGGACTCCAACCCAAGGTTGCCCCCCAATTTGAGGTTGTGCCCCAATTTGAGTTTGACCCCCAAATTGGGGTTTCCCCCTAGCTTGAAGTTGACCTCCAATAGGAATATGGTAACCAGAAGTGAATGAATGACTGGTGCCTCCAACTAGATTGGAGCCACTAGGGCCAGATCCTCCAAGCAAAGTTGGAGCAGGAACGTAAAGCCCTACGGAGAGAACCTGGGAAGGTGTAGGAACAAAGCCATCAACAACATTATACCCAGAAGGAACAAAAAGTCCAGATGGAACCTGGGTAGGGATAGCAACATAAGCATCCAAATATCTATACCTAGGGAGGAGTGATGGATTCGATCTAGATGGAAGTGGTGTCCCAATCGGAGCTTGGGAGATAACCACATTTCCTGTAGGAATCGTGGTAGCTTGCGGGACCATAGTAGAATGGGTCATATGAAGAGTAGGGATCGAGTGAGAACCAATCAATATTTGGTTTGAAACGATGGTGACACTACTGGTAGTACCAGTAAAATGGTCCAAAGGTACCGTGTAGGTGACATACGTCTGAGGCACTTGTGATGCCATAGGTCTATCGGGACTCGCTCCTAGGTTACTGTAAAGTTCATGCACTGTCAAAGGAACATAACAAGGAATGGAAGTTCCAACAGTGTGATCCAGGGTCCTAAATGATTCACTATGAAAAAGTGGATCCTCTACTCCAGATCCTGCGTTAGGTTCGGTATATACTCAAGTATTATCAACAACAACAATTTCTCCAGTCATGTTCATTTGAAGTATACGTGTGTCTGGCCTTAGAGGAGGGAGTCTAAAATACTCTAAAGAGTCCGAAAAAATTCTAAATCCTTCTAAAGAGTGTGTGCTTACAACTTCATAATCTACCTCGTTGTTGACTACTCCCTCTGGAGAGCCTTCTGTTGAGTTAGGAGGCAAGGGTTGGTAACATTTTGGATCTTTTGAGGGTATCCCTTGCATCCTACGTGAATGGTGAAGGCCAATTTTGCTCGAGCTAAGTAAACAAAAAAACAAATCTATGGCCGACTAGAGGAAACAAGCAACACTCACTAATAAAATCTAGGAATCAAACCAAGCAAACAACCCTTCTTATTTTGAAGTCACTAGTTGGTGATGAAATCCAGCGTCGTGAAATCAAGACAAGAAGGGGTTGGGATAAGAGGGTCAAAAAGTTACGTTGATGACCTTCTTAACGAACTTACACCTTGGTGCAAGCTCCCACACATAATCGTGGGTATACCCTCCAAGGAGCCCGAGTGAGTTTGGCCAACGTCGATTCCAGGTACCATGAAGACTTGCCCCTCCATAGTCACCTCATGTAAAGACCCTAAATATATAGGCTACTAAGGTTACCAACTACAACAGTGATGCCTAGGGAAATAGTCGACAGTCTGATCGATGCGCAAGGGCAGAGTATCTAGCCTGAAATCAACTTGAAATGCTTCCACTCATCATTGTGGGTATACCTTCAAGCGACCCCCATAATATGCCCAATCTCTACACCAAGACCAACAAAGTAGGGTGGGTAACTCTGCTAGTCTTAATGTGACCTCTGGTTTGACCCTTGTGTGAGAAGGGCTTCCTCGGACAAAATGTAGCAATTGGATTTGAAATCTCCCTATCACAAGATACTATTGTGTTTTTTGATGCTTTGGAGAGTGTACCTCACAACCTATTCCAAAGTTCTTTCCTAGCTAATGTTGGTGTAAAATATCCCTAGAAAATAAAAGTTACTAATTAAATTTTAGATTTACGTTTTATTTTAGAGGTTGTTGCCTACTAAAAAAGGAGATGGAAATGAAACTGTTAATGTTATGACCTTGACCCAATAAAATTCAAAAAGAGATGAATGTGCAACTTTCAATTCAATGAACTCTAGTTATAGTAGGGAGAAGGTATTTTTCTTTTGAAGTACAACAAGATACTAATTTTAATTCCTTAATATTGAATGAACACAATTCCAAATAATCATGAACTACAAATTTTCCAATTTATTCTTATATTTTGAATGTAAAAAATGTTCTTATAAGAGATTTCTAAAACGAATAAATGAATTCAATTATTCCTTTCTAATATAAAATTAGAGATATGTTAATGAAAGGAAAACACAACCTAAGAAAATTGAGACACTCTCAATACCATTCCCAAATCAAATTCACAATGTAAACAAAACGAAAAAGACAAGAAAAACTCTTGACATAAGCAAGAAAGAAGTGTTTCTTAATCCACAAACAATCTGACAGATAAAATGAATCCACAACTCAAGACAAACCAAAGACCCTTTGTCAAACAAGCACTCAGATGAAGATCTGAGATTATATCCTTGTGACAATGAGTATGAGAAAAAACTTGCAAAAAGCAAAGAAACACTTTCAATCACTGAAAATGAACCACAAGCAAGCTCGAAACTCAAGAATCAATCAATCATGGGCATATGAAGTTCACCCCAGGATTTCAAGACAAATATGGGTGGTGAAAGACAGAATGACTCACTTCATTGAAACCTACAGGAGTCGTCACAGGTTGGGTGTAAGACACAGTGCAATGAGAAAGGGTTGTCGCAGGCCACTGGTAGAGTAGAGTGTGATGTCTTCGCATTGGAACGGCTAATCAGAGGGCAGAGAGCAAGGGTCATTGCAGGATGTTAGTAAGGTACAGTGCAACGATCTCTGTAAATTTTGAAAAATTGGGAGAAAGACAAAAAATACAAAAGAACTTCTAAACCTAGGGAGTTTGAATGGATCACCCACAGACTCAGAGAATGAAAATTATCAGAGGAAGGCAGGATAAAGGAAAATGGGAAGAAAAAAATAAAAAGGAGGTCATATTCCCCAGTATGGTCACCAATTTTGTTAGGGGAATTATCGGTAAATTCAGACATAAAGAGATCTCCCTAGATCCACCTAGATCCACCTAGATCTAGAACAAAACAGAACATGACATGATGCTTTCCCTAAGATCTAATCATTGAGTTTACTATCAAATGAAAGATAGGAAACATACCGTTTAAATATTTCTTCCTCTTGTCGTCATCCCAACTCCACTCCAGTGCTCCTGTGATATTAGATCTGCAAGAGAACACAAGCTAACCAAAGTGAAAGTAATATAGCATACTTAAAGAGAACCTATGTATGTGATCAAGGAATCATACGATAAAACAAGATAAGTTTTATGGGAAAGAAACATATCATTGTATACAATAAAGACTTGATGTTGCAAGGTCCCCTTCTGATGACCCTTTTCTCCAACACACACACTTTCTCCAAACTTGAATGAAGAAGATCCACAATGACTTGGTGAATTGAAATGAAGCTCTCAAGAATGACCCAATGCAGAATTATCCATACAATCTTAGCCATTTCAACCTTCATTAAACTTGATTAACCTTTTCCATGAGAAATATCTCCTTATATAGGGGAAAGAGAGATGGTTAAAGAGATTAGGATGATCCCATCAAATTAGAGAAGCGAGTAGGATCCCAACCATATGGATGCCACCTCACCTTCTAGAATATACCCTTCTAGAACTTTCGTGAAGGTCGACCTTTTCTTAGCCTTTTTACATCGTCGCACCCCATCTGTAGAGCATCTTTGGGAGACGTCACAAACCAGTTTTAGGGTAGAGTGCGATGACTAGGCATTGTCACAGCCTGTGACGACCTTCCTTAATAGGTTTTTTTTGGAAGAGAAGGCCAGTCACTTTCCTCATGAAGAAAGGCTCTTTTTGGGAACATGAACACATGTTGTCGATGGATTACTAAGATGACCAAAATAATGTGTAAAATAATTCATATAAATCCAAGATCGATGGTCTCAGCTTACTTCGGACGATGAAAGTGAACGTTGGATAAAAAGGGGTTGAGGGACTAAATTCTAAACCATTGTATTAAATGGTGATAACATGTCACAACCTCATTCATTTTGATACGTAGAGGTGGTATTAAAAAACCACTTTATCTTTCCCCCGAAATGAACGAATGGATGACAAGTGGCACTATGATGTAAGCATAGTACAATCAAGTGGAATATGATGTTAGCATATAATGGTCTCCATTTGTAGCTTTGCCAAATTAAAAAGCATCATGTCGACGTAATTCAAAGGATTCAAAAAATAAATAAAACAATTAACCCTAGAGGTAGTGTTTTCATTTCCTTATTTCAAATCGGTTCTTATTGTTTAAAATAAGGATAAATGGAGAAAGGTAGTCAATCTGGTCAACCCTCAGTCTCTAATGAAAAAGTCCTAATCAACCGTGATTGTGAAATTTTTGAAACTGTTATACCAAAGTTTGATCCTTATGAGTTAAGAAAGTTAGCATGTGATAGATTTATGGATTTGCATGATTCTTTACATATATAAGAGTCGAACTTGGTTAAATTCATAATTCCCCAAACCTATTATTTTTTTGAGTTTGTCTCCTGGTGTGCAAAGAACTATCTTTCTGAGAAAATGGTCATGGTATCTAAAAATGGGTCCATTATATTCTATATCAATGTCGAGTCTATTACAAAAATGTTATCTCTTCGCAAAATCCTTGAAGGTCAAAGCTACATGAAGAAACTTTTCTTGGCAATTACAATGCTTTAAATTCAGGTGAAAAGGTCACATTATTACAATCATATATGGATGAATATGATGTTATTCCCACCACTCCTCTTCCATATAAATCCAATATTTCCCTGAAATTTCCAGACAAACCATAACAATTAGGGTATGATCATGATAGAACTGTAGATGAAACTATTTTAGTGTTTATGTTAGCTATTTTCCCTCCATCTAAGAATTCCCTTCCCAAATTACATTATGATCAATTCCTTGTTGATATCATTCACTACCAATTGACACGGTTTCATGCAAGAATATATTTTTTATATCAATAATGTCTTATCTACCTGATTCTATATTTTCAAGATTCTCATTTTCATAATATTCATCTGAAATAGAAGATGAACTTGATAATCCTTGGTCAGTCATTGAATGGACATCATTGGTAAGAAAGCAGATAGAAAACAAAGGTTTTGTTGAGTTTGTTAATCAATTTATGTCTATTGCATATACTATTTTACACGGGAGTTCACCACCAAGGATATTCTGAGAAGCCAAAATACTTTTGTGGCTTAGTCCTGACACCAAAGTTGGAGATTGGTTTTTGTTTGAAAATCCTACAACCATAAGGATATATGGTTAAGAGTTGAATAATTTTCTATTACCAGTTTTTTTGACACCCAAAATATTTGCCTTTGAATACATGAGACAAAGGCTTGATTTAGATTATGTAAATTTTGTTTCCAAGAAATATCAAGTTACATTCTGATTAAAAAAGGAAGTTGTTCCTTTTATCGTAATCACAAGAACAACTCAATGAATAGTTGAAAAAATCCTTTTGGACTTGAATTTGTGGCTAGGATAAGAATGGAATTATGATCCTTGTCAGATAATATCAAACAAAAGGGTGCAATTGTAGAAAATTGCAAATCAATATAGTCGGGAGCATGTACAACTCTTATTACAGGGAGTTGAGCCACCGTTATTACAAAATCAAGTTCTAGTTCTTCAATAAGATAATCTTGGCCAGAATGAACAAACAACTCAACCATTAATAATTGAGACTCCACAACAACAGGAGAAAGCTAATAAAATAATATATCTAGAGTCATCATAAACTATTATTGATATGGAGGGAGATGAACAACATAGTAAAAGATGGAAGACAAAGGATCAAGAACAAGGAAAAGGTAAATTAATACAGATTCTAGAGCAGATTTCTGCATCAAGCGAACTTGTGTTTTCTATAGAGAATATCCCTTCGTTTGTTATAGAAAGTTAAAATACTCGTGAAGGATAAGAAAACACTACAGATTTAGGACAAAAAAGTCAAAACAGACTCTTTTCTCAGTTTCTGGAAATAAATAATCAAAATATTGAAATAAGGAGAGAGATTTATTCTCTAATTTGGAAGCAGGGATCTTCTAAAAAAAATTGTTATTAACCTTAGATTTTAAAGAAAGATATTTGAATATGACCATACTGGAACCTAAAGCTCAAATAGTAAAAAAATATAAGGATTATAAAGCCACCAAGTTCAAATTGAAATTAGATGGAATAAATAATATGGTGGATAAAATGAAGTTGCACAGACAAACATGTGAGACAGTATTTAGAGACTTGTTACAGACCTCGGCCAGTATGGAAATAATTCAAGCAATGGCTAGTAAGATTGAGAAGTAATGGAAATATGAGAAGGTATCCACCAGAACAAAACAAATATGCATAAATGAATTAGAGAAATGGATAATAGACTTGGGTGTAGATCCTCATGATGCAAAATCTATACAGACTTTGATAAAAATTAAGAACACATAAATTCCAAGTATTAAAAAAAAAGCTTAACATTAGAGTTGTATCTATCCCTGATGATGGGTGGTCCATTGTCCACTCGAAACATCAGATGTTTGATAAACTCTCACATAGTTTTTTCCAAAAACATTAGCTACTATTATGACTAATTGTGGAAACCTACACACTTAGACAAGCTTAACATGCTTGGTATTGATCATGTATAGACACCAGAACTTCAAGAAATGGAGCAAGAAAAATATCAGTTACTACAACATATGGTTCAATAATAAGCATATAAATATATGTTAATAAAAGCAAGGGATGATATAACTAAATTTCAAGATATGGATGTAGTTTTGAAAGGTCAAAATATTGTATGTAAGTTAATGGATGATTTTAATTTATTATGGAAAATCAAAACTTTATTTCCTAATATTCCATCATATGATAGATATATGGAGCTTGATATAGCTTCCAGAAAAATGGTTAGTTACAACTATCCTACTGGTAATAATTAGAGAAATATAGCTCAATATTCTAGGATGGATTGAATAGAACCAGTTGTTAGACAATTAGGATAGACCAATGCAAGGTGAAAATATGTAAATACGGTAGAAGTTATGATAACGACTCATAAATTTCTAAGGAACATAGGAACCAAAAATTATTTTTGGAAATTCATGCCTTAAGAATTGCATGAATAACTAATACAGTTAGCAAAAGAGATGGAATAAAATAAAAAAGGAAGTTGAGAACAAAGGATCAACAATTTTTGGAGGAGAGTGTCACCATCGCTTAAATAAAGATAAAGGCTAAAGCTTCTTAGGATTTGTAAAGAACAAGGATGAAGTGTATTTATCAGTTTTTGAGATTCATTTTTCAATATATATATCAGTCTGTAAACTCTTTATGTTATTATGTATTCTTATGTATCCACATAACTTCTTTCAGTCTATGTATCTCATATCTAATCTACAATTTCCTTCTTGGATTCATGCTTCATCATTCTATTGGTGTACAAAGAATTCACAAAACAAAGCAAGTTTAAATCCTAAAGAAAAAATGCTTGGAACTAGCCAAGCTCATACCTTGTTAGGAAATTGTGCCAAATGGACTATGTTATATGCATGTCTATATTTTGTTCTATACAATGTTTTATACATGCCTATACTATGTTCTATAAGGGAAATGAAAACAATGACTTAGTTTTAAAATCAAATATTCAATTGTTGGGTATTTCATCATCACTTATCCTTCTTGGATTCATGGTTCATCATTCCAATGGCGTACAGAGGAATTTACAAAACAAAGCAAGTATAAATCTTGAAGAAAGAACGCTAAGTTAGCCAAGCTCGTACTTTTTTATGAGAGGAATAGTGATGCTCCTCACAAAAAAATCTTCAAATCTAAAAGATTGTATTACATTCTTTAAGATAACATCACGAGGATAAATTCCCCTGC
>SNQJ01S0068798.1:20606-39221 GCA_010110895.2 Picea sitchensis
TCTAATAAACCACGACCATTGGGCATCTAAGTCATCAAAATCACCCAGGGATCGCACTTGTCCTGGGCCACACCAACTCTTAACATGACTGGATTTGTTTGGGTGTCTCCTCCCGACTACAACGAGTTTTGAACCTTGGCTTCCTTACATAACAAAACCATTGAAATCCAATTGAACTAGTGGGATTTGAGAATGCCAATGCATTTTTAAAGAGGTGGTACTCCTCTATTTTTAAACAATATGCAATAACATAAAAAAATGCCTGATAGAGCACCATGATTATTCTTGAAATAAATATTCACATGCCAAAGAGTACCTGAGAAAGGACCATGTATCTCATAGGAAGTAAATATTCACACTATAATACAAGATTATAGACCAAAAGAGTATACATTATCATAGGACGATATTTCCATCATATCATTCATCAATGTAAGACATATTCTTTATCACAAGGAAAAGAAGGACTGCATATGGTAGAGAACTTTAAATGATCATTCCATTAAGATGCAAAAAATATTTTGATAGACACATTTGAAATATAATGCTTAGAACTGAAAATATGAGAAATCATTAATGTTATTTCCTAGATAGTTCTCTAGGAACCTAAAAAAATAATAGATTTTTTTGTAAAAATAAGCAATAATGTCTAAGGTTTCAAATAAAAAATATATTGCATTTTCCCTTCAAAGAGGACTGGGATGGGGTTCCCACAGACCATGAAATAAAAGAGAGACCTGGAAGACAAAAATAAGGAAATCAAGGGTCAGCCTTTAGTTTTCACAGATTACGGAAACAAAAAAGACAAAATGACTATTGATTGAGGAAGAAAAAGAAGTGATGATAAGAACATGGTGACTACTCGACTTTCTATGATGGAAGTTCTAAACCGTTATCTACTTGTTTTAGTGTCTTTTGTAGGTTGTTGTTGTGTTGGAGTTGGAATAACTAAATTAACAACTTCTTGTTGATTTGTTTCGGTTATTTTAACCAAGTCCATCATTAACCATTGTTCAATGTACTCCCTCATCAGAGAAACTATTATCTCATGTTTGGTCTTGGTTTCAAATAACTCGTTTTCTAGATCTCTTACAACAAGGCTCAATTGATGGAGTGTGTACTATATGTATTCATTCTTGTTCACATATCAAGCTGACCATATTTCTACTTCTTCTTTATAGAACTCAATTGAATCATTAAATTCATTGGCCCAGAATTTTTTTAAGACATATGATTGTTCTTGTAATTGTTCCCTTGATAAAATTATTGTGTCGATAACTAAATGTGGGACCTCTAATTCCTTAATCAAATCAACAAGATTTAAGAATATATCACCTCTTTTAAAGTTAATGACATGACATTTAGACAACAATTCTCGTAATCATTTAATTCTCCTTAGCCAACAAGCATTGATTTGTTTCATACGAGTCTTAGAAGGAAGGTTTTGATCTCTTCTATGTAGCTTTCTTAAAATTGAAACCTTCACCACGAATATACCCACTGCTTTCTTGTAAAATTGTTCATTGTTATGCAAATATTTTTTAAGATACTCTTTGAAATGAAAAACCCTTGTTGAGAAAGTAGTTGAGCATGTTTCTAATTCCCATATCTCTAGGGTTAAGCCTATTCTTTTCGTAATACTATCTCCAATGTATTTTCTTACAAACACCAGTAAGATCGATGAACCTTTTAATATGGAACTGGTTTTGGGTACATCTTCAAGACTGCACATTGGTTGTATAGTATTGATGAGCTCGACGAATAAAGGTTTTGGATGCATAGCTTTTTCTAATTCCTTTATTCTTTATTTTAAGATCAAATTTTATTTTTCTATATCATAAATATACTATTTCAAGGCTTCTCTGATTGCATCATGAAATTGTATGATTTTCAAGGGTGAAACCCAATGAAAATCGATATTTGATTTCCACTTCTCTGAAACCTTTTTATTTTTCAAGTTTACTTTTTCAATTAACATTTTTTTGGAATTTTTATGGTAGGCCGCGTGGTGTAAAGTGATAGTCTCTTATTCAAATATCTTCGGCTCTTGAGAATCCAGTTCTTTAGCTATAACCCTTGTTTCAATCATACTTTTTTCTTCCTACATGGGCTCTTTTATCACATCATCAACTTCCATATCTTTGGCACTCCCTTCAATTTCAGGTAATTTTTCTCCCTCTTTTTGAACTTCTCTTTTTCTTTTAGTAGAAGTTTGAATAGTGTGAGGTTTTTCAATTATCTCTTTAGTAGGGTCCGTGTCTCTACCATCATCTGATTTTTTAGTAGAAGACCTTCTCTATTCCTGACCATTACTTTGGGGTTTGGTCTTTGCTGAGGTACTTTTATGCAATACATTAGGTGAATTTGGGTTTTTACTTGTTTCTTGATCTGGATTTATGAGGATGAAATGAAACCATATATTTATAATATTAACATAGAGACATAGTGAAAAATAATAGAGATGTAGTAAAACTTGACTTCTATTAAATAATAAATATGCTTAAAACTGTAAAATGCAGACTAAAAACAAGCTTGCTAGAATGGTGGCAGCTTATCTCTGAGAAGAGATTTGACAGCTACGCTCATTCACAATAAGATGAGTACAATGAGGATTTGAAGGAATTTTTACAATAAGCATGAATTTCAAAATCCTAGACATCCAAAAACCTAACCCTAGGAAATGAAGCGCCAAAAGTCATGTGGGCCCCGTTGGGGTAAGTTAGTACGTCAACTTCCCAAGATCGTAACTTTTGCATACAATCTTCGTTTACGGAACACAATATCTTGTTGGAAAGGTATTAACAAGGAGATTCATTTAGGGGAGTCAATCAAATCCTTTGACCTTCTTAAGGGTACTCGATCATGAAAAAAATCGTTTAGGGCCTCAAAATGACCTCGAAAGTTTGGGACCTGAAAAAATGTTAAAAATAGTAAGTTTCCAAAAAAATGTTTTGATCCATTTGGACAAGGTGGGTGGCCACCGAGATCCTCCTGGATAAATCCTCCCCCTTTAGGAAACAATGGTATCCATTGTGTTGATTTCCCCCATCCGATGAGGAGATTTATGTTGAATTTGGCCCCAGGTGAGCCACTTGCCTTGGTGTAGGAGTTTCCCTACTTTGACAACCTGGTAAAGCTAGATCCTCTGCTAGCGAGTGACCTGGAACTATGTGTCCATGATATGATCAGTCGATGCATGTTCCATGTAGTTAGGTTTGATATGTGTTGGTGTAAACCATTATGCTATCTCCAAGGTGTCCAATAATGGTGGAAAATAAAGTTGAAGGAGGTCCACATTGAACATTGGGTGAAAGCCAAGGAAGGGGGGATGGTTGAGCTCAAAATAATTGTCACCCACAGCCTTGGTGAAGTTGTAAGGTCCATAACGGAGTGGGCAAAGCTTTCGATGAGGCCCTATAAGGCATTATTTCTACAAGTGCAACCAAAATTTGTCTCCCAACTGAAATTGGTGTAGCACACGATGTTGATCACGACGTTTCTTGTACTTAGCATTGGAAATCTATAAAATATCATGAACCTGTTGGCGGATGTGTTCAATCCACTCAATGTATCAGGTGGTTTTTTTAGCTTTAGTTGGATCATGCGACGAATATGCATCAGTGGCCACAAGCAAGGGGTAGTGCAACATCCATGGGACCCAACGATTGAAATCCCAACCCCACCTGAAATGGGTTGTGGTTGGTTGAGCTATGTATGGCTCTGTTGTAGTTGTGCTGAACATAGGGAAGACTCTCATCCCAAGTTTGTGGGTTCTTGGAATTGTACATGTGCAGGATGTGCATAATCATCCGGTTGACAACCTTGGTTTGGCCATCCATATCGGGGTGGAAGGCAGTGGACTTGGTGAGCTTGGTGTCCAACAGTGACGAGAGGCTAGACCAGAAAGTGTTGAGGAATCAACTATCCTGATATGAGATAATGGTTTGTGGGATCCCAAAGTGTACCCACACTCATTTAAAGAATATCTTGGTAGTGGCTTGCTCTGTGATACTCTTCTTACAGGCGGTCAAAATCGCCATTTTGGAAAAACGATCAACAACCACAAAGATACGATCATTTCCCCGCTTGGTGGATGGAAGGACCAACATGTAGTCCATTGAGATGGAATCACAGGGCCTGTCAAGAGTAGGTAGAGGAGTGTACAAGCCTTGTTTCTTAGTGGTCGGTTTGGCAATAGCGCAGGCAGTGCAGGACCATATATACTTGTTGACATCCTGTCAAAGTTTCAGCCAATAGAAATCTCGTTGTAGCACTACCACTGTCTTTTCCACGTCGAATAGTCTTGCCACCCAACTGTAGTGGGATTTCCAAATCATCTTCTCTCACTTGCTTGATGGAATAGACTAGAGAGATGGCCCAAATGGAATAACAACCTGTCCTGAAGATGGAAAATAGTGACAATTGTGTTTGTTCCCAACATCTGGTAGGTGTTGGCGAAGTTAGGATTTCTCTCATAGAGGTGGGGCTATATGGAGGTCTTGTGGCCACAAGAGTCTAGGATTGTGGTGAGTTTTATGACTGGAGGTTGGTTGAGGCAATGAGTGACTTAGTTGGTACTTCTTGTTTTATACTTGATGTTGAGGTGGAACTGCTGCAAATATGTGGACCACTTCTAATGGCAGTCATTTTGTAATTTGCCTTATGTCTGCATGAATTGCAACAGATTATGATCAATGTGGATGGTTGTCTCCTTCCCAAGAATGTAATTCCTCCACTGGCGGCAGGCTTGCACAATGGAGTACATTTCTTTGCCGTAAGTAGGGTAATTATGGACAAAATATGATAGTGTCTCACTATGATAGTCCATAGGGTGGCCATGTTGAGTGAGAATTGTGACCAAAGCATAGTCTGAATCATTTGTCTCAATCTCAAAAGGTCGTTGCATGTCAGGTAATGAAAGCACTAGGGTTGAGCACAAGTGTTTCTTCAGATAATCGAACGCTTTTTGTTGGGACATGCCCCACACAAATTCTTCATTACCACCACCTCTGGTTATTTGGTTGAGGTCCCATGCAATATGGGAGAATCCCAACATGAACTTGCGATAGAAATTGATAAGGCCTAAGAAGATTCGAAGATTAGTGAGCGTGGTTGGGGTTGTCCAGTCACAGATGACTTGGATCTTGGTTGGATCAACATGCACACCATGTGCATCAACAATGTAGTCTAGGTAATGGACCATGTCCATGCTGAAGGATCATTTTTCCAAGTTGGCATATAGTTTGTGTTGCCACAGAGTGTGCAAACCCTATTGAATATTATGAAAGTGTTCTTCCCAAGTCTTGTTGTATATGAGGATGTCATCCAGATACACCACCACTAAATAATTAGTGAAAGGTTGCAAGATATCATCCATCATCCTCATGAAATTTGTTGAGGAATTTTTCAAACCAAAGGGCATGACCAACCATTCAAAAAGACCTTCTTTTGACTTGAATGTGATTTTACATACATATGTATGCTCTGTTGGGACCTGATGATATCCAGACTTCAGATCAATCTTACTGAAGTAATTATCCCCCTTGAATTGATCAAGGAGATCGTCAATTCGAGGAATCAAGTATTGCTTCATGAATGTTATTTTATTTAAGGCCTGGTAATCAATGCAGAGTCACAAGGTCCCATCTTTCTTTTGCACCAGAACAATTGGGCTTCCACAAGGTGATGAGTTGGGTCAGATGTGCCCCTTGTGGAGTGGTTCTTGGATTTAATGCTTGATCTCCTCATTTTCTAGTAGACAGCAGTGATATATTGGCCCATTGGGTAGCAATGCATCGGGGGTCAGATCGATGGGATGCTTGACCTGACAGTGCATAGGTACCTCAGTAGGTGACGAGAAGATGTCTTTGTATTCTTCCACAACCTTATTCACTTGCTTCTGCTACATGGAGAGGTCGGCTAAAGAGGCCATGGATGTGACTGAAACCTTTTTCTCACTCTAAGAGAGAATCACGAAGAAGACAAACTTCTCGGTTTGAGAAATGGCCTTCCTTCATTGCTTGGCAGAGATCAAGAAAATATCACTACGTGGGACTACCTCGGGTATCCTGTACAATTTCTTGTTCAAAGTAATAATAACACTGTGAGGTATAGACTCATATACAACATGATTCCATAAATAAGGTTGGCCAAAAATAACATCACAAACTTCAAGGGGAGAAACATCACACAATACCTCATCTTTGAATGGATCGATTCCATACGAATGGCAGAACAATTGGCTGACGTGAATATCACTTCCTTGACAAATCCATCTGATTGTCTGTAGGGCTAGCCACTTGATGACCTCTATTGATATGAGGTTCTTCGTGCTACTACTATCAACGATGGAGTGCAACAGAGTGCCTTTCACCCACATCTGTGTATGAAAGAGGCGCTCACCTTCCTCTGGCTCATTAGGTTCACCAGGCTGGATTTTCGTGGTAGCAACGGTGGCACTGGGTTTTGCGTCAATGATTTGTCTCCCCTTTTCTGGTTTTGAATCAGAGTCAGAACTCGCATCTGATTCAGAGGCTTTTACTTCTGCCACCAATGACTTCTTTGAGTGGCAATCAATAGTGTTATGCCAGGGGCTCTTATGGAAGTCACACCACTTCTCGGCATCTTTATTTGTCTTCCCATTGTCCTTAATTTATTATGGATTGGTTTGGTTTTCCTGAGCTTGCCCATATTTTCTCTATCCTTTGTTCTGTGGGTTGGGGCTGCCCTTGCCCTGCTTCTTCTATGAGGGGTTCCTAGACCCAAACTATCGCATCTTTTGTTTAAGATTCTGCTCGATTTTGATAGCATATAGATAGGTCATGCCCAAGGATGAGATGTCCCAAAGATCCATTTTTGTCTGGATGTATCTATTCAGAACATCGTGGTACTTGAGCACCATATGTCACCCTGAATATTTGATACCCATCTTGGTGTGCAAGGTATGGAAGACATTGATGAACTATGGCACTGTTTGGTCTCTTTCCTACCACAGTGTGGTCCATCTTGTATACAAGTCGTCATAACTTCCAACAGGGTAGTATTGTTCCTTAATAGAATCCCTAAATGACACCAAGTGGGTGCAACTAAAACTAATGTGGATCCTTCTATTTCCTTTTTCTCACAGAAAGTATTCCACCAATATTTGACATGGGGGACAACGTTGAGGAGTGCAAATGTAATATTTTCTCTATAGGAAAAGTTGTGGACAAAAAAATACCCTTCTATAAGGTTGAACCATTTATCTATGACATTCGTATCTATTTGACATTCAAATATAGGAATATCAAAATTGATATGTACCTTGAAGGGGTGGTGCCTCCGCTTGAGGTGGATGCGTTGCTTGTCGACAGTGGTCGAAGGATTTGTGCAAAGTTGTCCATCATTGTGTTTCTTTGTCACTCAAGGGATTCCTCGAGAAACATTTTGAAAGGATCTCATGTGTCATCATCTTTCTTTTCTCCCTCCATGGACAGTTTCTTGAGTGTGCGAGAGAAGTTTTCCTCAAGAGAAACAAGCTCGAGACCCAATTCTCTATACCCTGACTGCGTCGGGGACATGCATTAAAAAAAATGAGAAAGATCAAACTTATTTGATACCACTGATATGGATTTATGAGAGAAACAAAATGAAACCACATATTTATAATATTAACACATATACACAATGAACAATAACAAAGATACAGTAAAACTTAATTTCTGTTAAATAATAAATATGTTGAAAACTGCAAAATACAGACTAAAAACACGATTGCTAGAATGGTGGCAGCTTATCTTTGAGAAGAGATGTGATGGCTATGCTCATTCGTAAGAAGATGAGAACAATGAGGCTCTGAAGGAATTTTTACAATAAACATGAATGTCAAAACCCTAGACATCCAAAAACCTAACCCTAGGAGACGAAGCACCAAAAGCCATGTGGGCTCCGTTTGGGTAAGTTAGTACATCAACTTCTTGGGGTCGTAACTTTTGGATATGATATTTGTTTAGGGTGCATGATAGCTCATTGGAAAGGTATTAACGAGGAGCTTCATTTAGTGGGCACAATCAAATACTTTAGAGACCACTAAAGTTCCATATCGTGAAAAAAGGTTGTTTAGGCCCTTAAAATGGCCCTGGAAGTTTGGGACCCGAAAAACTGCTAAAAATAGTAAGTTGCCAAAAAATTGTTTTGAGCCAGTTGGACAAGTGGGTGGCCACCGATGTCAATGTTTCATGGAAACCTACACAGGATATCTAGCTAAAGAAAGTACAAACAAAGTTTATCAAGAAAGGAAGAGAGATTCAATATGGAAGAATGAGAAAATATATTCACACTACTCCAATGAGTTGATGATTGATACATATATCATGATCAATATGATACAATGAATGAGTGGAATACACTCATATATAGGGAAAAACATTCCATAATTAAGAAAAGCAATCAGGCAGTTAACTTTCCTTAGGAATGCATGCATGCATAATAGTGATGGTAAAAATATAAAGTCTAAAATATAACTAATCAGTTAACTCCCAATGAACTAGTGTTACTCCCACTAAACTAGTGTGTCGAAAATAGAAATTTCTCTAACACCCCCCTTGAACATCACTATGGAGTAAAAAAAATGAGTACTGACTACTAGGCCATTTTAGGTACTCATGTACAATGCAACTAATGAAGACTGAATAAAATTGAGGAAAGAGGGAAAACCACGTGGGAACAAAACCCCCCCTCAAAATATAATGTATCAAAAGAAGAAAATGACAGTTGTTAGGCAACTGTGTTATTCACTGCAAGACGATCACACAAAGTCTAAAACTTCTGCTCACTGAAAGTCTTCATGAAGATATAGAAATATTTATGGATCTGATGAAGTCCTTTGGCAACCTGTCTAGCCTTGTACCTATTGATCCTGTGGACCCATATGCACCTGTAAATACTCCTTTCTAGTGGAAGTGGAACCAGATGCCAAGTCTGGTTATGTAGGAGTGAGTCATACTCCTTCTACATGGTTGCTTTCCATAATAGATTTCCCACAACCCTATTGTATTTTTGTAGATCGGTAGATTGAACCATATAGCAATGCATGGGCATCACACATTCTGAAGCTGAAAGTACATGAGAAGACTCCTCATGCTGAGATCGAGTCTTCCTTGAATCCAATGGATTCCCTGCAAGGTTGCCTGCTTCATGAAGTGTGGTATGTGCCTTCTTGGGCATCTTTTGAAGCTTCGACGTTGGCTTCTTATCTGGATGTACTACCTGCTTATTTCCATGTACATAATCTAAGTGTATGGAATCATCTCTGATGTCTGAAACTGATGGAAGAAAAAGAGTATATGCATGTTTCACTAGAGGTGCATGGAAAGTACTCTCCTTATGTGTAAGTAGAATAAAGGAGTCATTGTCAGAAAACTTAGTGAATTTATACAACCTTGACTTGTGATCCACCTCACCAATTGCAATGATGGAATTGTCATGCATGTCAATTACTGAAACTGAATCTGAAGTAATTTCAACCTTTTTACCTTTCTGAGTGATCTGATAACCCGAGAGCAGATTCATAGAAAGATTTGGAACATGTAGAAAATTCTCAAAACTCCCATTGTGGAGTTCCACTCTCCCTTGTCCTGCTACTGCTACTAGAGTGTCATCCCCCATGAGCATAGGGGGACTTGAGCATGGACTCAAAGAAGAGAAAAATTCCTCTTTCGCTGCCATATGATGGGATGGATCAGAATCTATAATCCATGAATCAAATGAGGAATTAATTGCAACCAGAGCATGATAATTACCTTTCTTAGGAGCAGGATCGTCTTCCTTTTGCTTCTTGACTCCCTCTGGAATGAAGTTTCCAAGGTTGTTCTGTTGAAGTGTATGTTCCATAAGATCAATCTTTTTCTTCATGCATGTGGATTATTCATGATTCGATTTATTGCAGTAAGTGCACTTCTTTCCCTTCTTCTTCTTCTTCTTGGACTTTGAAGAGTCTTTGGGACTTGAAGAATCATTAAAGGGTTTGGAATATCCCTCCTTCCCATTTTGTTTGGATGACCCTTTTCCATCATGCATGGTGAGTGCATGTGCTTTGGGATCTTTCATGAGGCCCATCTGTATGAGTTTTGTCTTCTCTTGTGTAAGAGACTCAATGAACTGAGCCAACGTAGGCATTTTCCAATTTGCTCCAAAAAGACATCTTCCAGAATGGAAATTGGAGACATATATAGTGTATTCTGGTCCTATCATGGCCAAGATTGTTAGAATAATTTGTTTCTCTTGTGTAGACTTATCAATACCACATTCACCCAAGCTGAATAACAAATATTTAAATTTAGTAAAAAAATATTGTGTATTATCAAAACTTTTAGGGTCTAAGGTATTCAACTCTACCTCAAGCATATGACCTCGCATCTCATCCTTCTTTCCAAAGAGTCCTTCCAAGGTGGTCCAGATCTCGTTTGGAGTCTTGCATGCAACAAAATGAAACCACAAATCAATGGATATTGACTTAAGAAGTAGTCATGTGGCCTCATGCTTACGGTTCACCCATCTCATCTTCTCAATCACTGATGTAGGTTATGTTTCTGTCGCCATCGTCAAATTATATAGTCCTTTTATTTTGAGTTGGAATGTCTCCTTGGGATTCCAATCAGAATAATTGTATGGTGTGAGGATTACCACCAGTTTGACTATATACTAGTTTTCATATCCATCTCTCCGATTATTTCTAAGAACCCCTAAAAATTTACTCTCAATCTGCAAGTGAAAAATTAAGAAATCACGACAGAAATGACACTTTAAGTGAAAATTTGTATCGGTTTCAAGAGATGATCTTGCGACTTACTTTATGAGCAAACAATAAGGAATCTCGCCAAACAGTTGAAAATTCACTTCCAAAATGGGTCGATTTAATTTCCACCTGGGTCGTTTCCTCCAAAATGTAATATTTTGGGAGTAATGAATGTAGAAAGGTATGACCACGGATTCATATCAGTTTCAGGAGGCTATCTTGCGGCTTAATTTTTGAGCAAACGGTGAGGAATCACGCCAAATAGTTGAAAACCCACTTCCAAAATGGGCTGATTTACTTTCCATTCAGGTTGTTTCCTCCAAAACGTAATATTGTGAGAGGAATAACTGATGAAAGGTATTACCATAGATTTATCTCGTCGAAACTCTAGTTTTCCTTATTCTTTGGCTTTTCTGGCTTGCTCCAAGCAGCATAGCTCTGATACCATGTCAGTGTTTCATGAAAACCTAGACAGGAGATCTATATAAAGAAAGTACAAACAAATCTTATCAAGTAAGGAAGAGAGATTCAATATGGAAGAATGAGAAAATATATTCACACTACTCCAATGAGATGATGTTTTTTACATAAATCATGATCAATATGATACAATGAATGAGTGGAATACACTCATATATAGGGAAAAACATTCCATAATTAATAAAAACAATCAAGAAGCTAGCTTTCCTTAGGAATGCATGCATGCATAATAGTGATGGTAAAAATAGAAAGTCTAAAATAGAACTAATCAGTTAACTCCCAATGAACTAGTGGTACTCCCACTGAACTAGTGTGTCGAAAATAGAAATTTCTCCAACAACTGAGATCCTCCTGGATCATTTATCTATCATGTTTCTTGTAGTACTCATTTGTGCTTTCCAAATCCTCAATATAATTTAGGATGTTTTCAACAAATGCTTTAGGAAGATTCTAGTTATCTCCACCTCCTCCTTCAAATTGCATAGACTTACTGAAATATGAAGCATACTCAACTAAATACATATGTGCAGGAAACAAATATTTTGGATCAAAACCCTGAATGGATTGGACTTCCTTCAAACTGAGCTGGTCAAATTGAACTGCATATTCATCTAAATGAGAGATACGCTTCACAAATTTCTCTCCAACTTTCCATTGTAGTGGGATAAATTGTTTTTTCCTTTTCTCATTGAAGAAGTGTGCACAATTTTATCACTGAGAGTCACCCTTAGACTGCTAGAGGATAATCCCAGTACCCATCAAATATATTTGTAATGGTAAATGTAACAAAAAGTGTGTTTTTGAAATGTGAGAGGGAGCTAATAACAATTGTTCATCAATGAACAATGATGCCTACATCAAACCATGTTCCCACAGAGAAAGTCTAATCCAAATATGAACAAAAACAAGATAAAATTTGCAAAGAAGAATGAGGAAAAAACATAAAGAGAATAGTGTAGGTGTACATCTGGTCCAACTGACTAATCCTTGAAGAAAATTCCAGAAATAAAGATCCTCCTACTTCAGGAATTAAAACAAGTTTATGATGATGCTTTCACACAGTCAAAACCTTTGTTGCATAAAAACAATAACATGAATCCTTCACACATAACCAAAAACTAGAATAAAAATGGAAATAACTATGTTCTAGATTAGTATTAGTGACATCAATTGAAATGCATGCTCTTCAGTGAGGTATACAGAGTTGCAAAAACAAAACAATTCCTTTTTTATTACTTTGCCTCCTCCCTTAGATCTTTCTAACCCTACTCTACTCATGTACCATGAAATATATAGAACTATAGGTCCTTTCCAGCTCACCAATTTGAACTCCAACCCCTTTCCAAAAATAGAAATAGTTACAAACAAAGAATGACACGTTTTAACTAATTTCATGCTTTTTAGGAGGCGAAATTTTGAAAACTAGGATTCAAAATGCCACTTGTAATTCTCAAAATATAATAGCTATGTAAAATATGAGAATTATTTTTGTAGATAAGATCGTTCTAAAGCAAAACCTCTCTTGGTTTCTTGAAAATCATCTCCATCTTTCTGGAATACGTGTTGCAAAAACATGTCTCAAACAGGAAATCATGAAAATTGAAAAAATAGGGCTCAAATATTCCTTCGAATCTCCCAATCCGTGACACCTATGTGAAAAATGAAAGAGATTAATTTTCTTGGGTCCATTCTTGACAATAAACTCCTTTGTATTTTTAAAAATCATCCGGGTTCACCTAGAAATCCTCCTAGAAGTCAACTGGTGAAAAATACCAGTTCAACAGTCTTATAACAGAGTTTTCGCAACACATTCTGTAGCGCATTTCATAGTGCCTGACTAAATTCACAGCGCCTAAGCCAGTTCATAGTTCCAAAGGAAAATAAAGTATCCAAACCATTCATGACCTCCAAACAAGACAAAACATCTCATGGAGTACCTAATGGCTATGAGGTTGATGTTGGTAATTTTGAATTTGCACCAGGATACTTGCAACCTATCCAACCTACAACCCTCTTCATTAACTAGTTTGCAGCTCCAAATCAACTATAGCTTTCATACTCCAAGGAGGATTTTAGTTGATGGTATGACATAATACCTAGAGATATGGTTAAATGTAGGCTCTGAAAACCATAAATCCTCCTTTACATGATCAATTGTATGTGTTAACACACATTGTATGTATTTTCTACACACTTCAATGATGAAAATCTGTCAGAAACATAAACATGGTAATAAAAAGGGTTTCCCCTGGAATCCATACAATCTCAGAAAACTAAACTCTTCCAAAGCTTCAAACACACCTTTCTTGGATAGAAAGGATGCAACTTCCAACAGTGGCCTAGAGGTGGAGGGAACCATGAATCATCTTCTTAAAAGTAGACAAAAAACCATTTTGTACTTTGTAAAAATTATATGGGGCCTTGTGCCTCCATAACATTGGATACTAGAAAAAAATTGGTTCTTTCTTGAAGTTAACATTTCTCGCTCTGGGAAAATCCTCAAATGTATGATAGTAAACTATAACAAAAACTAAATATGAATTCATGTAAAATTTATTAGGCTTTCTGAAGTTCCCCAATTGAAACGAAATCTCGTTCGAGATAATGCGAGCCCAATAAATCATTGTATTTCCATGAATTTAATTATGGAGAATATATACAATGTATTTTGGCATTAAGGCCATGGATTCTTGTCCAGTTATTCTAGTGAATAGCTAATAAAATTATTTATATGGGTACTTTAAAGAGCATACCTTGATGTCAGAATTGATGTCGCTTCTTGGGATTGTGAGGAAAAATTTGAGAAGCTATGTTCCTCCACCATGTACTTTAAGAAACTCATCCACATTGACATTCTTAAATATCAAAGTGGGTTCAAGAAGACACAACATCCTTCTAAACACTGAAGGGGACAAATAAATCAATGGTTTTTCTTGTATCTAGATGATTCTTCTCTCTATACCAAACTTGTTAGCACACCATAGGAACAACTATTTAAAATCATCTACCTCTGATATGCACCCATCCAATTCAATACCTGAGATCTAAACTTTGTTCAATTCCTTTTCCTTGGATGGGAGAGATAAGTACCATTTATGTGTTTTTGATCATTGAAATTGGTGGTCTTCTTGTCTGAGAGTGTTGATACTGTCACCGCAATATAAGTTCTTCCTTTTACTTGACATGTCTTTGTGTAGATTTTTTTTATTTTTTATGAATAGGTGGCACTCCTATCAATATAGTCTTTGGTAGTAGGGTGTTTAATTCTTTATTTACTTTTACCATGTATTGCCTTGGTTATAGATTGTTGTAGCTCTTAGTTCCAAGTTGTCAATTTGCAAGATCTGATTTTGGATTTATAGCAAAGCTTTTACAAAAGTCATGCCACTTAAAAATGGTATTAGATTCACACAAGTGGTGGTTGATGTGATGGTGGGAAATAAATGTCATCGGGAATGGTGATATCGCATTGGGGAGTTTGAGAAATGGTTAAGTATGGAGGTGTGAAGTGAGTGATGGAAAGTGTATTATGGTGAATGAAAAAATGTGGTATGCAGGATTGTGGGGTATTGGGAATGAAAGAAGATATTTGAGGGACTCCCAAATCTGCATTGATGAAATCTGCTAAGTACCAAAAGGTCAATTTTGTGGGTTGCGGAAATAAGAAAGTCATTCTAGAGAATGCGGAAATGCAGGATGTGTGGTTGTGGGTTTGGGGAAAAGGTAAATAGAATCAAAGGGAGGAACCCACATCCACATTCAGGAAATTGGTTAAGTATGAAAAAGGTCTAGGTACATTATAGGTGATGCAAAAATAGGAAAGGTCCTTTTGAATGATGTGGGTTTGCGGATCCACGAGACTCGGGTATTTGCACGGTGAGGGATAGACAATTTTTGGATCATTAGGTGGGGAAAAATAACTAAGTATAGTCTTATGGGTTTATGGGTTTGTGGACCTGCGAACTTGGTGGTAACCCGCTCCACAAAACCCGCATTTTTAAAGAAAAATGGCTAAGTATAGAATATACACGAGAAGAAAGTAAAAAGACTAAGGATGGACCTTTATACACTAATGTTGATCAACAAATGTAGATCAACATTAATTTCAAACTTTGGGACAATGACCCCCAGTGGGTTGCTAAGAATCCAAAAATCCTTGTCCATTCAGAAAAATGGAGTCGAAATAAAAAGTTTTAGAAATGAAAAAGGAAAGAGGAAGAAGAAACAAATTGATTAAGTATATGCGAAGGAGTATGGTTTTAAAAAAACTATGTACATGTTAAGAATTGGGGATTAACAAAAGAAATGCTCAAGGTATTTCCCATTCACGTGCAAAGCTTGAATTGTTTCTTTGATGTCTTTTAACAAATAATAATGGAAACCAATGACCTTTTCAATCCGATATGGGCGAATCCAAAGAGCCTCAAACTTTGTATGAAAATATGGTTTTTCCTTTGCTTTGTTCCATAACATAATATCTAATATCTTGCACTGCGAAAGCCCCTATATGCATAACTAGTTGGTCTCTATGAAAATTTATTGCAGTAGTGCTCTTGTCAAAATGTCTTTTGACCACTTGTTTCTTTCTTATGGTCACTATTGCTTGTACTCTTTGTTCTTCAAGTTGCAAAATTTCATGGTATATTTTATACAGAGGTGACAATTCTTATGCGTCTTCATTGTTTATGGCAAGGATTAAGGCATGCAGTTCCAAATGTAACCGTAACCTTGCTTATTTTCCATATACCAAGTTATATGGGGAATGTCCAATGTTGTCTTTTAAAGTGAGGCAGCTTGCCCAAAGTGCATCTATCAACTTCTTATACCATTTTTTATGGTTGTATTCAATTGTATTATTGAGAATTTGAATTAATGTTTTGTTCATTGATTCAACCAGACCATTTCCTTGTGGGTAATAGTTGGATGATTGTTCCATGATGATGTCATATTCTCCACAAAAATTTGTAAACTTGGACTCGATAAAAATTGAACCATTGTCTGTTGTGAATTTTTTTGGGATGCCAAATATGGATATAATGTTCTCCTTTAGGAAAAATATCATTTATTTTGAATCATCATTCCTTAAAGCAACAACTTATTTCCATTTAGTAAAATAGTCAATTGCAGTGATGATATGATCATGTCCTTTACTATATTTTGGATTTATTAGGCCAATCACATACAAGCCCTATTGTGAAAATGGTTCTTCTACTTATGTAGATTGTAGTGGAATTGTTTCTCTTTTCAACTTCCCTAAAAAAATTTGGCATGGGATGCATTTTCAAATACTCAAATAAGCATCTTTGAACATAGTTAGCAAATAATAACCAACGTGAATGATTCTATGAGTAGTTACAATTGGTGAAAAATGACCACAATGAACTTCGTTATGAAATTCTTGTAGTATTTTCTTGGACTTTAAAGGATCTAAACATATTAATAGAATTCCATCAAAGTTCCTTCGAAAAATAACTCTTAATACTAATACATATTGATTGGTTTTCAACTTCAAATCTCTTCTCTCTTTAGAATACATTCCAAGAGGAAATTGGCTAGACCTTAGATAAAATATTATGTCCTTATATCATTCAGATGCTACTAGAGGTGAAATCTCTATGAAGACATCACTTGTTTTGGGAGGAGAAATATTTATAGCTTCAATCACAGTCATAAATTTGCATAGGTCGTATCCCTTAACAAATTTTATAGGCTTAATATCTAAATCATACTCTTGAATCTTTGCTATCCAAATTGCCCATCCACCTTCTCTGAGTTGTTGATTAAGAAATATCTTGGCAGGTGAGTGTGGTACATAAGCAATGATGTGAGCTGACAAGATATAGGTCACGAAATGGGTTATTGTCTTGACCAGGGAAAGGGCATGCTTTTCAATCATAGAGTACTTCAATTCATAGTCGTGCAAGGTTTTTCTTATGAAAGTGATTGGAAGTTCTTCCCCTTTTTCATTTTTCTGAGTGAGGATGGAGGCAATAGTTTCCTCTAAAGAAAATGAATATAGTATGAAATCTTTATCAAAATCATGACTAATAAGAACAGGAGTAGTGGTGATTGCATGTTTGATTTCTGTAAAATCCTTTTGAGTTTATGATGTCCATTCAAATTTCTAATATTTCTTTATTAACTTATTTATTGTCTTAACAATCGTAGCATAATATAGAACAAATCTTCGTACACAATTTGTCTTTTCAAATAAATATTGTACTCCTTTATAAGATGTGAGAGGATTTAAGTCATTTATTGCCTTAATCCTTTATGGATAAATGTATATTCCTTCTTTACTCACAATATGACCGAGGAGTTTTCCTTCTGATATAGAAAATAAACTTTTTTGGATTCAAAGATATGCCATACATTCTACATCATTCAAAGACTTGGCTGAGATGTTTGAAATGTCTTTCTCTTAGTTTTGAATGAACTATAAAGTCATCCTCCTAATCTTCCATAAATTTCCCAATCAGATCCTTAAGAGCATGATCCATTGCTCTTTGAAAATTTGCACTTGCATTCTTTAGTCCAAATGGCATACAGACATAAGCATATGTTACCAATTGTGTAATAAATGTAGTCATTGATCTATCTTCTTCATCCACGAGAACTTGGTTATATCCAGAAAATCCATCAAGCATAGACATCAATGCATAATCAATGACATGTTGGAATATCATCTCCATGTTTGGGAGTGGGTAGTTATCTTTGATACCTGTTTGATTGAGATCTATGATATCAACACAAAGAAGAATCTATCCATTCTTTTTTCTAACTACCACAAGATTTGAAACCCATTGTCTAATAAAAAAAATTATACCAACTTTTTTCAAAATTTCCAACTCCATTTTTACTAAGGGATTCAATTTGGGATTTAGCATTGTTCATTTTTGATTAAAAGGTATTGATCCTTCTTTGAGTCGTATAACATGCTAAAATATATATTTTTCATATTCCTTTAGATCATCATAACTCCAACCAAAAATGTATTGGAATTCTTTGAAAAAAAGAGTGTATTGTTAAATCACTTCAATGGTACAACGTGTACCAATATTTATGTATTTTGGGGAATTAGGTGCACTGATGTTGATTTTCAATGTCTCTTGAACTTTTATAATAGAGGGTTCCTATATTGGGTCCATGGTCTTTTTTTGATCATTCCTTGTGAAAAGAGATTCAAGACTGGCATAATTTTTTGGAAGAACAACATTTCTTTGATCGCGAATCTCCTTTTCATTGCTTTGGATTTATTTTGAAACACCAGATGATGTTGGGTCATGTTTTGTCAAAACATATTCAATGTGCTCATCATTTTCAAAAACTTGTCAATACTCTTGATTATCGGGTATTGAAGG
>SNQJ01S0068799.1:23214-34833 GCA_010110895.2 Picea sitchensis
AAAGGAAGTTGGTGCTTCCAATGAATGTAATTCTTCAAGACATATAAGAAAAAACATTCTGTGGTTTTCTCCCGATTTGGGTTTCCACGTAAAACACTGATGTACTGTGTATGTGTATGATTGTTCATTTGTTCATTGCTTATTTACTCTGAAATTATTGGATAATAATGCTTCATTGATATAACACTTGGATTATATGGTTAAATTGCTCTATTACTGATTCACCCCCCCTCTCAGTAATCCAACACTATCCACGGTGTTTAGAGATTAGAAATGAAGTTCCAGCATACACAAAATGCAGGTCATCGCTATACACTAATGTGTTAATATACCAAAAATAGATAAAAAAAAGATATAAAACTTATTTGTTTTTCTAAGTCACATTCGGGCTATCCAACCATTGGTTTTCTTTAAATTCCAAGCTTCTATCATTTATTCCCAAATATGTTCTTAATCTATAGGTTGGTCACATTGTGAGTTGTATGTAGTGAAAACAACATTTTCATTACAACAAATGGATGTTCGGAAAACATCAGTGCAACCACAAAGAAGAAATGATGGGAAATTAGAGTGGGTCAATAATAGAACCATGGATATTAGAGGGTGACCAATGCTTAGAAAAAAATAATAATGTAACGTTTTCCATTATGAAAATGTGATCATATGTTTACTTAGGATGAAGGATTCCTAAGTGGAGCACATCTTGATTGTGATGAGAAACGTTGATCGTGTTTGCATGACCAAGTTGCTCTGAATTCTCAGAGATGTTGATCATGTTTGCATGACCATGTTGTTCTTGCATAGCAACTGGTATATGCTTCCATGCAACCTTGTTTACAAAAGAGCCAACATACACAAGTTTGCTTAATGTGATGAATGAATAAAACATTCTCAATTATCTATTATGGAGAGAGAAAAACAATAAATCTAATATTTCATTTTCAAAGATGATATGTTTTAATACACAGAGAGAAAATAAATAAATTTGAAGGTATTTACACCTATTTAAACTAAACAAGGTATCTCATTCATACATAATAAAGATTCCACATATCCATTTATTAAAGATATTAATGTTTCTTAAGAAAAACATTAACAATGATTTGATATAATTGACTTGGTCTCTCTTCAAACAATATCAAGAGCCCTACTTTTAACCCATAAGTAATCCTAACCACTTGAAATAACCCATAAGTAATCCAAACCACTTGAAATAACCCATAAGTAATCCAAAATAATATTAAAAAGAAACAATTAAAAATAATCACAACAACTGAGACCTATTTAGGCCACCAAATATTGTTGGATTCGAACGGAAACACATTAAATGAAACTATCTTATGGATAGCTTGATTTTCTTTAGGGCCTGCTAATCTCACACTCCGCACTAATTTTCCATCGTCATTGAATATGAATGCTTTGAATGTTCTGTCCATCACCATCATCGATCCACTGTTGTTCACGATCACCTTTTTGACATATGATCACCAGCCGTCCATCACACCCACTTAAACGTGTGGCTGTGTGCGTGGCCCGTGGGCAGTGGAATCTCTTGCCAAAGTATGTCTACTACAATAAGAAAGCTTCACCATCGCCCATCACACCCATGTAAGAAAGCTTCACTAATTTTTGGATAAAGTGTAGTTGTAACAAAGCTTCACTTTCACAAAAAGTTATTTAAATGAGTTTACCAGTTTCTTTAAGGAAACTTATGTGTTGCTCAGGGGTTGTAAAAGTGCAACTCGAGGACGCAAAAAAGCACCCATGGTTTGATTGAAGGAAACTCATGACCCCTTGCTAGTGCACTAAAAAATAGTGGTAGGAAGATTGTATAGCAGGAGAATAAATAAGAAGAAACAAGAAGAACATGAGAATAAACAAGAAGAACAATAAATAAATATAAATTTTTCATTATCCACTATAATAGGGTTACAAACCGATAGAGACAAAAACTAAACTAAATTACAAAGCTAGTAAAATTACAACGAGAACAACCCTAATATGAAGAATTCATGAAATTCTCCTGGGTGGAGTTGTGATTTCTGGAGTATGTCTAATCTTGTCAAGAAAGCATGTCAACTACTTTGACATTATATTTTATGAGAAAATTATGGGTTGAGTTTATTATGGGTAAGCATGTCAACTACTCTGACATTGGATAATTCCAGGGGGTGGTTCTAGGGACTACACATGAACACGAGCATGTCAGGTGTGACCCCGTGTCAGGTCCTCATCTCCCCAGGTTGAGGCATGACCCCCCTACCCAACCCAACATCCTCCTATTGCAGAGAGCTTGCAACAAGTAAAGCTAGCCATTTCATCATTGACTCTTAGCCTAGTGGAATACAGTAGCTTTGTTTCACTATCTGGGCAGGAGGTTCCTACCAGTGACATTGATAGAGGGGTTGGAGGTTTAACATGCATGAAATATTATAGTGAGGAGAAAGAACATAGACATAATAGTTGTCCATGTGAATCTCACAGATTCTTGAGCTACATGAAGACATACTATGGGCCTATAGAGCCCAATGGACAACATAGCTTCATGGAGGAGGTTAGTATTGTAACCCTCTTTATGTTCTTCATTGTTATATATTTATTTTGTATTATGTGTATTTATATCGATATTTCATTGTATGTTGTTTTGCAATTTTTACATCCTAGTAGTACATCCTCTATGTCGATAGATGCATATGTTCCTAGCCCCAACACTGATGCAGTAGTAGAGACTGTTTGTTCATTGGGTGCACCTCACACTCACGTGTGTCACATATGATAAATTCACCTTAGTCATTTCTTTATTTTATGGCATACTCAAATTTTTAATGTTCTCGTGTTTCTACAGGATTTGGGAGTAGGCGATGTCGGGGAATGTCAATCTAGGATGGACAAGTCACCTTCATCACAGGTATCATGTATAGAGTTAAATGTCGTCAATTCTGAAATTGTTTGTGTTTATTTTTTTGAATTTTACTAGTTGGTACTAATAATTTAATTTTGTTAATATGTATGTAGGATGCAGATATATTTACTAGCTATAGTACTTTATCAATCCCTGGGCACCTGGGCATTTCTTCTTAGTTACCTTTTTCCATGCATACGAAGTTGCAATCACCGGTACAACCTGTGGGTGACCATCGCAACCCACCCCCAGCATTTCCATCGGCCCCATCGACCGAGACTACCACAGTAGAGGTTGTCTCCAAGCAGGTTGTACAACCTAGTGCTCCATTTACCAGTGAATCTCCATCGAGACCTGAGATATTCATGGTGCGATAATGCATTTATGATGAATTTTTATGTTTCATGAATTTGATTTTATGCATATTTGTTTAATTTTCTTGACTTGATCCTTATAACTAATGCAGGGTGGAATCACAAAGAGGTTGGGGTCGCGGAGGAGGGTAACACCATCACTAATGATAGTAGCATATGTAGTGAGTTGTCTGAGGTTAAATTACAAAGTATCATTTTGCATGTTTATTAACTTGTTGAGGATTTTTTTTTATAACAATGTGTATTCTTTGTATAGTCTTCAAAGTGTCAAAGCATGCCCAGGCCTAGAACCTCTCAAGGTGATTCCTTGAGCAAGAGAATAAAGATAGATTTCCAGGATACTCTTGAGGATGGTGAGGGTGGCAGTGGTCAATAATTGACCAACTATTGTCATTTTGTATCTAGGCCATGATATGGATGTTTTTTATGTTATCGAACTTGTTGTCGCTTTCTATATTGGCCATGAGTTTCCATTTTGTAAAAAATGAACAATTTAGACGATGTTGAATACACACACACACACATTTCATGGAACATTTTTTATGAATCTCACTGTTTATGCATTTTATGTTGATGAATGTATGAATTTCAAAGTGTTTGAATTTCATGTGTATTAATCCCCTGATTTTTTCTAATTTGATTACAAATACTTACACTATGCATTAACAAATATCTTATGGTGTAAAATACTGCTAAGTGCTAAATCCATAACCAATTAATGCTTCTGAAGTTGCATTTCTTGCTAATCAACCATGTATCTCTACATCATCGATAGATCATTCCTTCTGAATTATTTGCTTGAATGTTGTGGATATCCATATTCTAACTCACAACCAACAATGCATGGACTACCTCTTGAATTATCTCCATCTAAATCCAATGAAAATCCACACTCAAATAGTGGTAACTTGAAAATATTTTGATATAAAAAATTGCATATTACAATAATTTATTACATAAATAATTTTTCTCATTTATCTTCTACATAATATGAAATCACTTAACAATCTCACCTCAATGTTAGGTCAAGTTAACCTGCATAATTAATACTACAATTACTCAATTACGAAGATGACATAAGCTAAAATTCAATTATGCAAGTACACAACATTTGGACAACCCAAACACTTTGTACATATTTAGAATATGAAGTACATGCACCTATCAATATCTTATTAGGGGTTGTTAGAAGTATTTCTCTTCAAACCTTAGCGATTGAAACCATAAGATAACAATAGCCAATATCTCACTCCATTAGAGATCATCAAGAATGTAGCATACACAATGGTAAGTCCTTTTTGGAACATACATTTGTATCCCACACTTGTAGAAGATCAACTCCCTCTATCTTCTCGATAACAAGCACATTAGGTAGCACCAGGGATTTAAAATGCCACAAAACCCTAACTTCATTTCTTACCAGAGCTACATTATACAAGTCTTTCTTTCCTCTTGTAGGTATAAGTCCTAGTATTCCTAGTCTCATTAGGACAAAAACCTTGACCCTAGTCTTCCCTTGACATTCCTTTGAGAAGCCTAACTGTTAGTTTCTTAGTTGATTCAATTCATAATTTCACCAATTTCTAGGGAACACCCATTATTCCTCTTTTTCTATTCATGACATATATAAAATCATTTGATTTATGTGTAATCCTTCATAAATGCCAAAAATACTATTCAATGATTCATTAATGCACTCATCTTTGTTTAGCTTGTGTAGTGGGTATATGTAAAGTTTGTTAAACCCATCAATTATTAATAACATGTATTCAAGATTCCATGATGTCCACTATACTTATTGATTTTTATCAATAGAATGAGAGAGTTCACATGGAAACCAGATCTTAGAATGAGTATCATTTTCCACCTAAAAATAAAGATTTTGAGGTTACATTTCTTGACACACCATAGAAAGTAATGCTATTCTACCAAAATTCCTCCAGGGAGACTTGAAACCATTATTATTTTCCCTTCACCATCTATGATATTTTACTGCACACTTATACCCAATTTGTGGGTTAGAGCACACAAAGAGACAAAGGAGCCTCCCAAACCCAATCCCACAAACATGTTGATGCCATGCAGTTTCCATGCCATACCTTTCCATGCCATGTTATTGTCATTCCATTGTCATGCCTTGCCAAGTAATTCCATGACATGCCATTTTTATTTCCACACCTTTTCCATGTCATGCCATTGCCATGCCTTTCCAAGCCATGCCATGCCATGCCATTATCATGCCTTTCCATTGACATGCCTTTCCATGAAATGCCATTGTCGTTCCATTGATTAGTCATGCCATGCCATTGTCAGGCCTTTCCATGCCATTTCCATCCCTTTCCATTGTCATGCCTTAACAAGCCATGCCATGGCATGCCATGCCATGGCATGTCATTTCCATTTCCATGCCATTTCCATTGCCATGACATTGTCATGTAGCTTCTCCTATCTTGTCATGTAGTTTCCCATTATAGCCTATATAACAATAAAGACAACATTCCAGAAAATAAAGCAAGGAAAAATTCAAATCAAAATGCAGATTGCAATGAAACAAGAATGACAAAAAAAGAAACATTAAGAATAACAAAAAAATAAACATTGACATTACATTGTCATGTCGTGCCATTGCCATGCTTCACAACAAAACCATCGGAATACACCTTGACACCTTTTATCACATTTTTGTCATAATTTTCATCCCTCTAGGGCTTGATGTCATGGATATTGTATGGTTGTCATGTCTGAACTTGCATTTCACCAAACATTTGTTACATAAACCCTATTTTAAGCTTTCATTTTCAGTGCCCTTTCAAATAATGATTACTTGTTTTAAGGGTTTTTATATTTGTCCTTGTATTTCCTTTCCTTGGCTGGCCTTTCCATGTCATGTCATGCCTATTAGTCCCTAAAGTTTCACTTGACTGTGAGAGGGAAACCTAGGGTATCAAAAAGTAATTGCAATGGTTTTATAGGTAAATTTTGCATTTAGGTTTTGAACTGGTTGGAGGTTGGGTTAAGGATAATGTGAAATATCTGTCTCAAACATGCAAGAGAAAAAATATATCTCACTGGATTAGTAAATAGTAGTCAATCTAATGGATCAGATGGCAAGAGAAATATAAAGAAAGGGGAAACATGTAAGCTTTAAATTTGTCCACTCACACATGTAACTCTTGATCCTAAATATCAGTCAAGACAGAAGAGAAAAATACTTGAAAGAAAATCTGATTATGATCAAATAATCAATAAAATTTTCATTGGCTTACTCATAAACAAGATACATCATATGCATTGCAAAACATTAACATGCATTCAAGTAGGAAAAAGATAGAAAAATAGATAAGAATTATAAATCTAACCATCAAATTGTCTTTATTATTTAGTACCAATTTAAATATATGGTTTTCTTTACAATAGAGTGTTCTTCAAAACTGGTTAATGGTTCCCAACCCATCCCCCCTTTTATAACTTCTCCTTCTACCCTGTTTATATAGAAAGAATACATATTCATCAAGATCCAAAAGAAATGGATCTAAAAACCTCCTCATAAAAATTTAGTGTCTTTTTTCAAATAATAAAGGAGGAGATCATATCTGATCTCCAATTCAAATGAATGAGGTGGCTTATCAACTGATGTCCATGAGATTGTTTAGGAAAATAAATCTGGCAAATTCCTGAAAAATAGCATCCAAAAATATCTTTGTATCTCCTAAACTGTGATAATGGTGTAAAAATAGAAAGAGGTTTTTGTAAGGGGTTCCATTCCCAACAAAATTTTCTTTTGGTTTCCAAAAATTCATCTCCATATGCTTTGAAACCTTGCCAAAAATTGGTCACTAAAATAGGAAATCATTTATTGTGAAATCTCTGAAAAAATAGGCCTCAAAGATATATTTGAACCTATTAAACTATGATAGCTGTGTAAAAACAGAGATAATTTTTTGTGAAGGGGCCTATTCCCAAAAAAACCCTCTTTTGGTTTCAAAGAATTCATCTCCATCATTTTAGAAACTGCTCTTGAAGATAAGGACTAAAATAGGAAAAATTGAGTATTTCCTGTATTTGATTTTTTTCTTTCTTCTTTCTGTTGTGTTTTACTCAATTACATTTTCCTCCTTAAGAGAAGGATTGAAAAGATCTTTTTCATTTAGTCTAATTTTTTTTTTCCCTAATCTTAGACTTGCTAGGACAATTTACCATTGTTTTACCTTTTCTTGCTTTGTTCACTCGCTTAGCTTTATCACCTACAATTGTTTCCTTTTGTTTATATTTTGATGGTTCGAGCTACTTTTTATTAGAACCTTTGAGATGGATTCCTTTATTTTCATTAGGCTCATATTTTGGAAAAATCAAATGTCTATCCAACTCTACCTCTATTTTTTTCTTTTTTTCCTGTGCTTTGGTGATCTTGGCTACATGGCCAACTTTATTTGAATTTTCGGTTTCCACTCTCTTCGAATGAGTATCATAACTGAATCCACGACCTGATATTAATCATCAATGATGGTTCCTTCTTAGAAAAATATCTCGAGCATGATATTTCCCGTTCTCAAGAAGTTGGTGCATGTAGAATAATGAATACCCTAGCGCTACAAGAATAGCACTATTCTTGTAGCGCCTTTTCCTTTTAATTTAAATTCAAATTTAAAAGTGGGAAATGACTTATTATTTGATGGAGAGATCTAAAAGTGTCTAATCCTATACTTAATCACACAAATGCATGTTAAAAACACCCCCCAAAAAAGGATAATGTGAGCACTTCAAAAACTATAGAAGAAGAAAAAGAGCATATAATAAATTTAGGAAAGGATAGGGCATGGAAAATGTTTTCTTATTAGTGATTTGAAAAATCAAGTACTAACAATGTCATTCTTTTCCTTTGCATGTCCTACCATGTCATGACTTGCATTGCCTTCCCTTTCCTTTCCTTTTCATGCCATTTTCATGCCTTTTCATGTCATTATCGTGCCTTTCCATGCCATGCCTTGCCATGCAATGCCATTGTCAGGCCTTGTTAGGCCATGCCATTCCATGCCATCACCATGATTTTCCATTTCCATGTCATTTCCATGCCTTACCATTCCATGCCATTTCCATAACTTGCCATGCCATTCCATTTCCATGCCTTGCCTTGCCATGGTCTGTATTTCTCTACCTTTCCATCGTATGCCTTTCCTTATCATGGTATGGTATGGTATGGTATGCCTTGGTAGGTATGGTATGGTATGGTATGCATTGGTAGGTATGGTATGGTATCCTTGGAATGGTATGGTATGCTATGCCTTACCTTGCCATGGTAGGGTATGTCTTGACTTGATTTGGCTTTCCATGGTATACTAAAATGAAATATGGAACATGACAACCCTACAATATTCTAGACATCAATCCCTAAAGGGATGAAAATTGTGACAAAAATGTAATTAAAGGTGGAATGTATGGTATGGTATGTTATGGCATCCTTGGCATGGTATGGTATGGTATGCAAGTGAAGGTAAGGAAAGTGAAGGCATACCTTTCCTTTCCATGCCATGCCATTCCTTTCTTTTCCTTTCCATTCCTTACATGGTATGATATGGTATGTCTTGCCTTGCCATGGTATGATATGGTATGGTATGGTATTCATTTCCTTTCCTTTCCTTAGCTTTCCATGGTATGCTGAAATATAAGATGGCACATGACAACCTTACAATATTCTAGACATAAAGATCTAAAGGGCTGGAAATTATGACAAACATGCAATAAAAGGTGTAATGGCATGGTATGATTTGTTATGGTATCCTTGGCATGGTATGGTATGGTATGGTATGAAAGTGAAGGAAAGGAAAGTGAAGGCATACCTTGAATTTCCTTGCATGCCTTTCCTTGCCTTGCATGGCCTTGCCTTACCATGTATTTCCTTTCCTTGCATGGTATGGTATGGTATGGTATGATATGGTATGGTATGGTATGGTATGGTATGGTATGGTATGGTATGCTTTTCCTTGGCTTGTCTTGACATGGTATGGTATGGTATGGTATGCCTTTGTATGGTGTAACATACCCTGCCACCCAAAGGCCAGGTTGCACCACTTAAACAGGCTTCATAACACCTAGCCACCAGCAGGCAGGGCACGTTGTAGTCCCAAGACTCAGTTCTTTGATCTTATCTCAAAATCAAAGGACTGTTCAACAATGTTAGATGCATGAAAATCACATGCATTAATCAAGATCCATGCTACATCATAAAAGGGATAAAAAATGTGCCATGTACAACAAATAACCAACATACATGCACACTAAAATACATATCTCAGAGATAATTAAATACACAAAGGAATAACATTAGACAGAAAACACAAAGAGCACTTATCTTTCAAGTAACATTCACCAACTGGTCACAGACCAAGGATGTTCCTCCCAAGCATATAAACTATTATTATTTTACTCTCAACAGTAGGTCACCCCCAAGCAAGGGATATGAATCCACAAGTATAGGTCCTAGGCCAAGTCTAGACACACAACATTTGGATAACTAGCTCTCAGGTTTCCCAACCTCATAGAAAAACCCAGATTTCTACCTCTCTTTCCCCCTTAGCCTACACCACCCAAAGAAACAAACACCCTTCTCTGCCATGAAATCCCTCAGGCTGTCCCATTTCTCTATAGGTCTCCAGTGCTATTGGTTAGGAAATCTCCCTACTGGAACTCCAAGGATTCTCAGTTGTGGACAGTTCTATTTGAACTGCCATCAGTCTCATAACTAACAGGCCTCTCATCACTCAATCTATCACATTCCTTTCATCGCTCACAACAATCCAAAGTACAACAACTCTCTTATACCTAGCCTGCACAACCTCAAGAGAATGGACCCCTTTCTTTGCCACGTAGTCCCTAAGGTTTTCCATCTCCTTCCAAGTCTCTAGTGCTTCTGGTTAAGAATCTCCCTGTTGGGACTCTTAGGACTCATAGTTGTGGACAGTTCTATCTGAACTACCATCAAACTCATGCACACAGGAACCCATTCCCTCCTAGAATGATCAATAATTATTGCATCCATTCATGAATGACTCTCCTCTTCCTTCCATTCATTTCCATGCTCATAACAAGAGCACACGAATTCCGTTCGAGTGAAGGAAGAGGAAGAAGAAGAAGAACACGGGGATACAAAACACACCAGGGAAAAGAAGTGAACCAAATAAGCCCCCAAGGAATGTTTATATAATAAAAAGAGCCAAGAACCACATGGCCTCTCCCAAGAAGCCCATGTAACCACTTTTCTCTATAAAATCAATTATGGGTGAATAAAATAATAATAAAAAGACTTAGCCCCCCAAGCACCCTCTCTCATGGAATCATGGCCCCCTATCTCTTTTGTCCTTAATCGTCTTGCATCCAGTGGTGTATTTTATTAATGTATATTCAATATTACATTTCCTAGGCACTCTGGCCCCTTTTCGAATTTATCGGTTCACTATCCTAAGTCACAATTACATAATACATTATAGTTCATAAGGGTTAAAACTAGGATGTTACATTCCCCTCCCGTTATTTTGGCACAGTCCTCAATGAAAAAAACTATTCCAATGTTATTAACATTACAAATATAGGCTCTTTGGCCTTAATCCACATAGACATTCCAACCAACTCTTGTATACATAGGCACTCTAGCCTAAAATTAAACATGTATACACATGTATCGCAACCCAAAACATGTTTAATGATCTTCAGAATTTGTGTTTTTGGTAGCAGTTCCAACCAACAAGCTCTCCTTCCCTTCTCAACCCTACAAAACCCAAAGAAATGAACACATTTCTCTGCCATGCAGTCCCTCAAGCTACTCCACTTCTCTCCAGGGTTCCAATGCTCTCGACTAGGAAGTTTCAGAGTTGTAGCTTCAAGAACTCTAGCTGCAACAAGTCCACTAGACTTTCTTCATTCCATTCCTTCATCATTGAGCTCGATTTCCTTCTTGTGTTATTTTTCGGCGAGATTCCAACTTCAATAGCCAACATCTCATTTGTATTATAAAAATATAGTCATCATGATATATTGTTATAATAATTTCAATCATAAATGTCAAATATGTTTTATACAAGAAAACAAAAATTTCCAAGCATGAGATTTCTTCTCGTAATGTTTTTCTCTACAACTATAGATATCAGTCTTCCTTATGGGATTACATCCCTACCATATTCAAGACCATCCTAAATGAAATTTCCTTGATTTACTTTCAGCCAAAACAATTTTTCAGTAATTTATTAAATTATAATTCCCAAAATTGTTTTATATAGGAAAAACAAAACTTGCAGACTTGAGCTTCTGCTCATAATAATTTGTCTCTTGCATCAATATGAACTAGTCTTA
>SNQJ01S0068799.1:42367-60641 GCA_010110895.2 Picea sitchensis
TCTGCCCAATACTTTAGACTTAATCCCTTAGATTGGATCATACAATTAGATATTTCTTTTAATGTGCAGTTCTTTCTCTCAACAACACCATTTTGTTGTGGTGTATATGGAACAGTGTGTTGCATTTGGATTCCTTGTGTAGTGCAGTAATTTGTAAAATTATTGTTCACATATTTGCCTCCATTATATTTTCTTAACCTTTGAATTTGATGTCCACATTGATTCTCTACAAGGGCCTTGTAGGCCAAAAACTTGTCAAAAACTTCTCTCTTAAGTTTTAAGAAGTAAACCCAAGTACGTCTGGAAAAGTCATCAATGAAAGTTAATAAATACTTGCACCCAAAAAAAGAAGGAGAAAAAACTGGACCACACAAATCATTGTGAACAAGCTGCAAAGGACCCAAGGCGTGCCGAGAGGCACATTTTTCAAAACTGTCACAATGATGTTTTCCAAGAACACAACTAACACAAACACCATCTCTGCATGAAACAAGAGGAAGACCAATCACCATATGTTTATTACATAGTTGTTGCAATGAGCGGTAATTTAGATGACCAAACCGCTCATGCCAAAGTTTGCTCAAGTCATCGCTATGAGCAATAAAAACTGATGAAAAAGATAATGACCCAAAGTTGTCAAACTTGTACAACCTGGTAATATCATCAACAATTCTAGTTGCAAGAACATGATTAGGATCTTTTAGATCCTTGATTACAACTTGGTGAGGTGAAAACTCTATGGTTTTACCTTCACCTAAATGAGTGATTTGATACACTGATAGAAGGTTACAAGAAATACTTAGAACACATAATACATCATTGAAATGACCATTTTCTACTTGTATTATTCTAGATCCTTCAACATTAAGAGATCTATCATCACCAACAAATATTTTCTTAGTGTTAGATTCATTTAGAGTAGAAAATATGTCTCTATCCTTAGCCATATGATAAGATGCTCTAGAATCAATAAGCCACTTATCAAAAGTAGAAGTAGAAGGTGTATTGAAGGAGAAACCAGAAGCACAAAGTGCATGTCCATGAGAAGAAGAAGAATAAGTAGGATCAATACTGATGTTGTTCTTCTTCATCTTTGCTTCTAAAGCTGTCATCTTCTTGAAACATTTGGACTCATCATGACCATCTTTATCACAAAAGTTGCAATGTTTGCCAGTCTTCTTATTGCAACACATTCTTTCCCACCAATTTCTCGGGGTCAAATACTCCAAATGGATAGTCATTCTCCAAGAGTTTGACTTAGAATTCGAACATGCTAATTCTAAGAAATCCTTGGTGTTTGCTGAATTGATATGTGACCTTCCCTGCACTGAGACAAAAAATGTAGCAAAGGACTCTTTACCCGATGAGTCTCTTTTTCTGATCAGTTATGATGACCTTTGGTATGGGGATATTATTGTTTATCTCCAAACTCAGACTTTTCGGCCCGATTTATCTAGTACTGACTGTCGTCGCATACGTTACCAATCCTGTCAGTATATCATCCTCGGTGATACTCTTTATCACCGTGGAGTTGACTCCGTTTTTCGATGATGTATCACTTATGATGAGGCTGAGAAAGCCTTGAATGACTCCCATTCTAGAGCATATGGTGGTCACATGTCTAGGTATGCTACTGCCCAAAATATCTTATGAGCTTGGTATTTTTGGCCTTCTCTATTCAAAGATTGTATTATTGCCATCCAAAAATGCCATGCTTGCCAAACTTACAACAACAAAATAAGATCTCACCCTGCTCCCTTACATCCTATAGTTTCTGTTGGACCCTTCACTAAATGGGGCATCGATTCCATGACATGTAACCCTCACTCAGTTGGGGGGCATGGGTACATTATTGTAGCCATATATTATTTCATGAAGTGGGCCGAGGTGATGCCTACATTCGACAACATGAGAAAAACTGCAGCCCTATGCATCTTCAATCACATTATTACACGATTTGGAATCCCACAAGCTATCATTACGAATCATGGTAGCCACTTTTGAAACTTTATTGTGTCTGAGATTACATAAAAGTTGGGTCTTCGACATGAAAACTCAACCCCCTACTATCCACAGGCCAATGGCCAATTTGAAGCAATAAACAAAGTACTTATTACCATGCTTCGATGGATTATCGAAATTCATAAAACAAGTTGGCCCACAATGTTGTTCTCAGCATTATAGGCCTATCAGACATCCGTGAAGTCAGCCATGGGGTTTATACCCTTCCAATTAGTGTATGGTTTAGAAGTTGTTCTACCGATTGAATGTGAAATCCCATCGCTAAAACTAGTCGTTGAACTTCTCCCAAACACCTCTGCTGAGGAGGAACGTCTGTTGTATCTTATGCAATTTGACGAAACCCATCGCGATGCCACCCTAGTTATTGAAACCCAGAAGAAACACGTAAAATCCCAATATGACAAACATGTCAAGCCACGCGTGTTCTCTGAAGGTGACCTAGTCCTCCTCTATGAACAAGATCGTGATTTGCTAGGGGCCAAAAAATTTGAGGCTATGTGGTGAGGCCCTTATATTGTTAAAAGAGTATTGGATAAGGGAGCATAAGAGTTAGTAGATTACGATGGCATTCCTTTGAGTGAACCCAGAAATGGGCTTTACTTGAAGTAGTACTACGCTTAGCCTATCTTTGCATAAGCACTTGTATTTTTACTATATCATACTCTTGTGTGTTACTTTAGCGTGTTTCTTCTATTTGACTTTTACCCCTGGCTACTTACCCTACATTGTGTTTGGTCTCCAGATGTCGATGTTTTCTCTACCTCATATTGGCTTCGCCGATGGTGCTAGACATAGTACCCATAATTTAGCTTCTGCTGCTTGGGCAATATATACACCCTCAAACGAACTTATTTGTCTGCAAGGTGTTTGTCTTGGTCAAGCGATCAATAATATCGTAGAGTATAGTGTGGTCATCGAATTATTGACTAGTGCTATTTCTCTTGGGATTCATTACTACATCATATGACTTGATTCATAGCTAGTAGTACTACAGTTAAATAATGTCTATACTATCCAAATCCCTACTCTATTACGAGTATATTTATGAATCCGCCTCTTGGAATGTCATTTCGATTATATTGAATATCAAAAAATTCCTAGATGTCTAAATACATTAACTGATGCTCTAACTAATTATGTATTAGACAAACATTTGAGACATTTGTAATTCCAATCACATTTCACATCTTGTACAGAAAGCAGAGTAAGCCAATAAAAGCCTCATGTATATTTATAACGATATAATGTTTACAAAAAGAGTTTTCATCCAAAGATCAAAATATCAAAATATAGAGCCCATGGCCCCTACAAAATAGCATCATGGATGCCTCTCGTGATAACATACTGCTTCTCTCGCTACCCTACGTAGTAACTGACTAAGTGAGCCAGATACGCCTACAGTATGGCCTTGATAATGCCTCAGGATCTCCTCTATGGATATATCAAGGATGTCTTATGTCAAGCCTTATAGGTTCTTCTCTATCGCATCATAATCCTCAGAATCCCATCTAGCTACTACGCGTGCCTCTCCTCACCTCTGAATAGGAGAAGACTCTGGGGGTCGATGTCGCCCTACATCTGCATGATCAAATTTTTTTGATTAGTCTTTTGATAGGAAACACAAAAACATTAAATATTTTAAAAAATTCATAAAAACATTGTAAAAAAAAAATGTCTTTCTTACCTAGATCTCCCCATTGAGATCCCTCAGGGAGAACCAAATCTGGATCACCCTGAAAGTGTAGACCGGCATAAGCATAATCATCAATCATCAGGATTTTCGGTCCCAACAAATTGAAGAATGCATCCTCATAATTCACAATCCGTCCCACCACATGTCGTGTCATCAGGTCACACCATATTTTCACTCGTGGGTCTCTCGGGCCTGGTATTCCTCATTCCACCTGTAGGCGTAGGTGTGGAACTCTTTCTAGGAAGCAAGATACTAAAATGGACCCATAACCGAACTGTTTTAGGTCCCCATTCCTTCTTTTTGTGAGTTGTGTTTTCATGTTGGGTAATAGACCGTCACACCAATTGAATATTTGAGGCTCCAAACATTAAATAACATATTGAAAGTAACTTTGGAGTGCCATGTATGGAAAAGCACTCCCTACCATCTGCGCGATGGTGAAAAGGATGGTACTAAGAGTGAAATCTCTCACACTGCAAATTTCTACCTTCCCTTTACGCTTTTCGACATTAGGTTCGCAATGCCGACGAATATACTCACTCATGGGAAAGCCACCACCTCGACCACTTGTCAGAGTCACTCGTGCCCCATGACGTGACAACCCTATCAGGAAATAAATATCCTCAATATCCAAAGAGAGGACATGAACACCCACGTGGAACACTTGTTGTTCTGAATACCACATATGAACCAAATATTCTAGTAATCTTCGTTGGGCTCTCATGCCCTGCACTTTGAAGAATTTTAATAGACCACATTGCCGGAGAGCATTCACAGTCCCCAGATCATTTAAATCCATAAAATCATCTTCTTCATGATCATGCTCTCTCCATTCCAACATATTTTCAAGAAAGCACCTGCATGGGAACTAGAGAATATCTTTAGCACACTTTTTCAACATTTTTTGGGATTTTTGTTGAGTCAACGTTCACTTTTCATTTTAGTTTTTTGGCCGCCGTGATCACACTTCAAGTATAGTGTGGAATTTTCGCGAGTGCATCTTGTGACACCCACGGAAACCTTCAATTTCTGCAGGGCCCGTTATAGGCCACTCGTGGCGACCCCAACCTACGACTAACAGTCCCAAATCATAAAAAAATATTGATTTTTTACCATTAAAAACAAAAAATTAATCCGTTGAAAAGATAGAAGATGAGATGCTTACCTCTTTGAAGAAATCCATTCATTGATTGATCCCCTGTGGGCTCTGCAATCCGTCGCCGAAGTTAAGGTAAAAAACAAGGGTGTTTGGTATGTTTTTGACAAAGTGCAAATAAAATGGTGAAATTGACTTTTTACTTCTATTTATTACTTTTTTTTATCATTTTTCATCATATTTTGTTTTATATAAATACATGTTAGTAAAAACCCCATAAACTCTAAAGGTCTTGTAAATGTTTTGTTTCTTCCAGGAAAAAACTTAGGACCTTGGACAATGGATTATGGATAGTTTTTTGTGATTTATTCTATTTTTATCGCATATACAATTACTTTTTAAGGTTTTTCAGGAAAATCCTCGAGCATAGCCTTTCTTCGTTCTCGGGCTCGAAAATCAATGAGAACGTAATCGAGTATACTTTTGTCATATTTTTTTACTTGCGATGGTAACACAAAAACAACGAAACCCATGGAGAATTCTTTAAGCTCTTTTCATGCTCCGTAAAAACAAAAAGATTGCCGAGCGATTTTGTTCTTTTCATGCTCATAAAAGTATTTGAAGAAAATGTTTGATGGGCGATAGTTTATCACTTTTTCGATCTTGTCAAACTACTTTACGAAAAAGGAACTGGGAGAGTTCTCTTTAAGTGTTTTTCAGACTCTTAAAATATGAAAACCCCCGAGTTTTGTATCTTTGGACTCGTTAAATACATCGAAAGGCCCGCATGGGACCAAACCACTCCTTCTTAGGGTTTGTTAAATGTACTCTGAGGGACTCATCCAAAGGATGAGCTTAAATTGACAAACATATGTTATCCTCCTCAAGCTTGCGTAAAAATAAAGAGGTACTCGCCAAAAATGGTGGGAGGAAATTTGGGAAAGGAATGTGTCTCTGTATTTGTATTAATGGCAGTAAGCATCGCTCTTGAACATGACACCCCTCTTCGTCATTTGAATCTAGGTTGGGTAATCCGTTTCTCTCATGTCTGACCTTCTGAAAGTTCATATCTTGGGTCATACTACCAAGATCATTGTCGTGTCATTCATATGTTCAAGAGAAGTTCAACTAAAACCTTCTATCAAGTTGGCCATCTGCAATTGTCCATTCTTACCATGTCAGCCTTCCCTGTGTCAGTCCTAAGTTACATATGTATTTTGTTCTATCCTAAACCTGCTACTTATTTCGTGTCATTGATGGGGGATACATCAAGACCCTCCTGTGATGAGTCTTTTCCTATCGACTTTAGCTCATTATCTGGAAAAAATACTTAGAAATTATTTAGTACCTTAGATCCTGCATGACTCAATGGTAGGTTTCTTCGCTTTCAATAGTGGATTTACATCATTGATCCTTGATCGAGAGATTCTGTCAAGTGTTCGACTTCAACTCATTTTCTCACACTTGTTGGATTGTACTGGAGTACCTTGGAGGTCATTGACATCAATGATGATTTCCCTCACACTTGTTAACAGTTTTCATTAATGACTGGTAATCAAGTAGTTTCTATTCACGTTCGACTTCAACATCTCTAAGCACGTGACTAGAATCTTACTAATGGACGATGGATTGAAGACCTTGGACTTCATTAGTTTTTGGTCCAGGTTGTGATGGAATATTTGTGGTTTGTTTTGACACATAGATCCTCTTTGTATGTCTCGTGGCTATGTTCACACTTGAGTTTTTGATGCATGGATCCACAGTGTATTCCTAGTGGCTATGTAGAATCTTGGTGGTATGGATCCACATTGTATAATTGGTGGCCATGACCTACATTTATGATTTCAATCATTTATGGTTTGAATATGGCAATTCCTACTTTAGACATGGTATGATATTGTACAGATGCTTGATTTTTTGTAGGTTCCCGATTGGTGTGCCTTTGTTCTTGACACATACACACTTATTTTACAAAGTATTTTGGCTGTCTCGAGTTCCAGCCTCATACTTTGGGGGGCATTCTGCTACACATTATTTTGGTCACCCTAATGATGATTACATAAACATGTGTTTAGGTTCCCAACATGATCTTTCACCTAAGAAAAATAACCTCTTTCTGACCTTGCAAAATGTATTTTTGGAAGGCCGTCGCGGGCTGCTCTCTTTACACAATGCAAAAATCCTTGATTTCCACAGGCTACACTATAGCCAACCCATAGGATTTCTACAAGTTTCTATATAGGTAGGTCGCAATAGCGCTTTAAAGCTAAAAGAGGAAAGAAGTTCTAGCAGCTTCTAGAAGTGGAATCTTCTGGAAATATGAGGTGGCGTCTGTATGGTTACGATCCTACTGACTTCTCTGATTTGATGGGATCATCCTCATCTCTTTAACCTATTCAGCTTCTCCTATATAACGATAGGCTTCTCATGGAAAAATTTAGAGGTACAAACATAAAGAAGCATAGAAATTTGATGAAAGAATAGGCTGAAGACTGTGTGAAGAATCCTATTTCAAGTGATGCTTGAGGTCTCCATTCATCCATCAAGATTTTGAGAGAAATCTTCATGTGAATGTTGGAGCAAGTGTATGTGTGTGTTAGAACAAAGGGCCATTGAAAGGGTATTTATGACATCAAGGCACTTGGTTGTATCTTCTACTTTTCATTAATATAATACAGTGGCACGTCTCTTTCCCATAAAATGATTGATGTTTTATCACATGACTCCTTGATCACATGTTTAGGTTGTCATTGAATGTCACTATTGTTGCTTTCATGTTGGTTGATTTGTGTTATTGTAGATTTGATCTCATAGGAACATTGGAGTAAAGCAGGATCAACAAAGACATAAGGAAGCGATTCATAATGTATGTTATCTGTTCCTTCTTTGGTAGTTAAATTCAATTATTGTAACCTAGGGAAAGCGTCTTATTTCATCTTTTTTTTTTCTAGATCCAGGTGGATCTAGTGGGATTAGCTCATGTCCTCATCTACCGATTTACCCATTAACAACGCTGCTGAGAGTTTATCAGCAGTGAGATATAAGGCTGGGTGGAACGTCATGAATTTACATCCAGATGTTTCTTCAATGAAGTTAATTGAAGCATGTAATAAGGAACAATGAGTTGAATTATTTCCTAAACTAGCTCTATGGAATAGAGGAATTGACTTCAAGTTGTAGTATGAGTACCAGAATTGGTGCCAGAAAGTAGAGCACCAAATGGGTGACAAGCTTTCAATAGCTAAAGCTTGGAGACTTTAAAGAGTTTGAATGGTACGCGGTATATAATGCACTGAGGGTGTTTGAAAATTTTGTTGTAAATGTATACATGATGCACTGAGGACAATGCATAAATAAGGGGAGGGGATTGTAATATCCCTAAGCTGAACCCAATTGTAAATGTAAATGCAAATGTACTTAAGATGGTGAGCTATTTTATATATTTTGACATGCATCTTCCATGGTGTAGTGCGCGCATGTACTGCGCAGTAAAATGATGAATTGAGCACGTTCCAGGATATCGCGCACAACCTATTAAGTGTGCGTGACATTGAGGGTAGGAAGCCTTTATGTATCTGGTATGTTTTATAGGCTGGTGAGCCAATTATTATAAGCTAGGATGCTTATGTTTTGATTAGTCCAGAGAGCCTAGATGTTAAAGGCCAGTGCACCTGTTTTTGTACATATCTCATATTTAATATAAGATACATCGTTGCGTGCAAACCGACCACGATAAAAGAGATGGGGGACTAAACTCCACTAGTTACGGAAAGGGAAGAGGCTAAGTTAAGGAATATTATATTAATATTTCTTAAATCATAAAGTATGGATAATTATGTTATCCTAAGTTCTAAGTTGGGGCCAAGTGGGCCAAAGTAGCTTCCAACATGACAAGTGTCAAGTTGGGGGCATGCATACATATTGTTGGACTTAGTTCATTTCAGGGGATCTCCATCATTCAGACCATCATCTTTTCCCTGATTCATCCATCATTGAGATATACAGTCAATCATCCAGGAGTATGGGTAGCCATTGAGTTATCATTTGTATCTTCATGACTTTACCTGAACCCGTATCCAGAGCCTTCTGTTGGGTAACTGTTAGCTTGGGAGAGGGATTGAAGAAGCGAGTTGTCAGCCCTGTGGGATATTGAAGAGGTGGGTTTTCAGGCCTGTGAGCACTTCTCTGGGTGAGAGAATTGTTGGGAATTGATATCCTGAAGGTGTTGAACTACAACTGCAGGACTCTGAGACTTCCTATCCGACCCGTTGTTGAAGCCTTGGAAGGGAGGTGGGGCAGCCGAGGGACTGTTGAGCAGAGAAGGGGCACACTTCCTTGGGTGGGACAGACATGTGGCGAATGAGGGATTGTAGGTTGTTAGTTGAGTGAGCACCTGAGACAGAGTCTTTCCTGTTGTTCATGAGACTTTAGCCTGGTTAGGAACCCTTTACTCGAGTGGAGTTTAGTCCCAACTCGGGTGTGACTCACTGTTGAGAGTGATGAACAATGTGGTCTAAGGCTAGGAGGTTCGTGGAAGGTTTGTACGTAGTTGCTAATATTCTCACAAAGATAAGTGTCAATTGTGTGATTATTTTACATGTTGCATTGTTATTCATGTGTTATTTTTATGGGTTTATCCTATGCGTGATTATAGCTGTATGTATTCTTATGGGTATTGCATGTATATGTTTACTTCTTTTCAGTGTGAATCCATGCATTTACATAGCATATTTCTCTGTTCACGTTTTATATATATTAAGCTTTTACAAGAGTTCTGTGTGTGCACATGATTAATTGCATGTAGTTAGAAAATTATATGATACATAACTTAGTTAGGATGCTAAGTATGTTACAGTACATTCCGAACATAGAATGTATGTGTTCTCCGGTGTAGTGTGGCCTGACATGAATGGTTGGGGACATTACAAATTGGTATCTGAGCATGAAAGAGTGTTCAGGAGTAGCATGGCCTAGCCTTTTGAAGGCTGAGAATTTTACAAAGATGGTTTCAGAGCTAAGTAAAGCGTTTGAGGGGTGGCTCACCCCCGGCCTGTGTGAGGTCATGTGTGTCACATATATTCTCATACCATGACCTAGGTGCCTGTTTTAGTCCATACAATGCTTTCTTTAACTTACACACTAAGTTTTCTTTCCATTTTTCCACAAACCCTTCAGGTTGAGTAAGGTAAACCTCCTCCTTTAACTCACCATTCAAAAATGTAGATTTAACATCTAACTAGTGTAGCTTCCAATGGTACTTTGTAGCTAAAGAAATTAACATTATGATAGTATTCAATTTATCCACTGGTGCAAATGTTTCAACATAATCAATACTTTCTGTTTGTGAATACCCCTTTGCAACCAGTCTAGCCTTATACTTATCTATACTACCATATGATTTAAACTTGGGTTTGTATATCCATTTGCATCCAATGGGCTTCTTATGTTTAGGTAATTCAGTCAATTCCCAAGTATTATTTTTCATTATAGATTCATATTCTTCCTGCATTGCATTTCGTCATTCATCATGTTCATTAGCTTCATCAAAACTCATGGGTTCTATGAAATTTGAAATGCTACTCATTAGGGCATAGTCTTTATACCTCTCAGGGATCCGAACCTGTCATGAAGATCTTCTCAACTGATTATCTTCCTACCCACTTTGTGAAGATATGTCTGCACCTCTAGGTGAACTGTGACTGCTTGAATTGTTCATATCACTGAGTCCTTCTTGTTGTTGTTGCTGTTGTTGTTGTCGTGATGGATGTTTCTGTGGTGGTTGTTGTGGTGGTGGATGTTGTTTCTCTTCTTTAACTCCTTCATCAATAAGTCTATGTCATTCCTCATGACTATTGTCGCCATGATTTCCTGCTTCTTGCTCATGGAAAAGTACATCTCTACTTGCAAATACTTTGTGAGTAGCAAGATCAAACAGTTTGTATGATTTGAATTCAGAACAGTACCCAATGAAAATACATTTATTGGATTTAACATCCAATTTCCTCCTATTATCCTTTGGAATATGACAAAAGCCTTACACCCAAATACTTTCAAATTATGAACTGCAAGTTTGGAACCATACAAGGATTGGAAATGAGTAGCTTTATCAAGACACCTTGTTGGACTTCTATTCTTTAAATAAACTGCAGTATTTATGGCTTCAACCCCCAAAAAATTTGAGAGGTGCTTACCTTTCGATGTTCATCATACTGCATGCACACTCTACCAGAGTTCTGTTTTTCCTTTCAGTGAGTCCATTCTGCTATGGAGTGTGAGGTATTGTAAACTACTGTACTATTCCATGATCTTTGCAATATTTGTTGAAGTCCCCTGATTTATACTCTCCCCCTTGATCTGAACGAAGGATTTTGATGGATTTTCATGTCTGCTTTTCCACCATGGTTCTGAATTCCTTAAAGTACTCGAAAACATCACTTTTTCATCTAAGGAAGTAAACCCGTGTGTATCTCGTGCAATCGTCAACAAATAATAGAAAGTAAAATGCACCTCCTAAAGACCTAGTCTACATAGGCCCAAAAACATCAGTATGCACAAGATCTAACACATCTCTCTTTTTCTGATCAGGATTAGAGGAGAATTCATCTCTGTGCATCCTTCCTAATGCACATCTATCACAAGCAACCTTGTCATTCTTTAACATGGGAAGTTCTTCAACCATATTCTTTTTCTGTAATAATAATAAATCAGGATGATTGATGTGTCGATGCCTTTGATACCAAAGAATCTCTATTGGCATAGTTGCGAAGTCAGTACGTGATGTGCTTTGCTGGTAACATCAAGTTTGTATAGGCCTCCTGCTCTGACTCCCATTGCAACAGTTTGGAAGTGGTCCAACAGATCCTTCACTATGCAATAATTCTTGAAGAACTCAACCTTTAAGTCCTGATCTGTAATGGTGGACACAAAGATCAATTTTTTCTTTATTCTTGACACATAAACAACATTGCGAATGTGACGAACTGTACCATTCGACAATGTCATAGGAATGTCTCCATATCCCTTGATCTGATGAGCACGGTCATCTCCAAGATATATGCTCGCACCATTCTATGTTTCTTTAAAATTAGCATACCGGTTCTTATTACAAGTCATATGTATTGATGCTCCAGAATCCACAAACCAGGCATCAGAATCATTTGTTTCAGCAGATAAAGAAGCGTTAGACACAAACAACCTAAGATCCCATGAATCAAAATTCGGGGGTTCATCAATATCATCACTAGCAATACATAATCTGAGATCTTGATTTGACAATTTTTCTGCATAATGACCTCAATATGTTCTAGGTTTGTTCCTAGCCTCATCACTCTTTTTCTTATGAAAGTCTTTAACAATATGTCCAGGTCGACCACAATAAAAACAACTCTTTGACTCATTCCTGTTAATTGCATACCTTGATTTGGAGATTGTCTTCTCTGTGATGAACTGCCTCTCTTCCATGAACCACCTCTTTGCCATGAACTACCTCCTCTGCCTCCTTCTCCTGATCTCCCTCTCACAGATCTCTTATTTGACCACATTGCCAAATCTTTATTCCGAGGCTTCAGATTCCCATGCCTCTCTTCCTCTTGTAGCAAAATACATGTTAGTTCTTCAAACGTAGGAGGTTTCTCCCTTGCTGCGAGACCTGTTATGAACATATGATAATCTTCTAGCATACCATTTAAGGTAATAGTGACCAAATCAATGTTGGAAATAGTTTCCCTTATATTGACTAGCTTGTCTTTCACCTCTTTAATACGACCCAAAAATGAACTAACAGTTTCATTTCCATCCATCTTAATGCCTAGCAATTTAGTTTTTAGGAACAAAATGCGATTTGTGTTGCTAGTTTCATACAATGCTTTAAGAATTGTCCATGTTTCAACAGAAGTTGTAGTTTCTCTAATATGTGGAACTATGCAATCTTTAACAGACATGTGAAACAATACCTTGGCCTTGTTTTCGTGCTTCTCCCAACCTTGGATCTGTGTTTCTGTCGCACCTGCAGCCGCATCAGGTTTCACTTCAGTTCCCTTCACAATGTTCCAAACACCATAGCCTTCCATGAGCGTTTGCATCTTGAATTTTCAGTTAATGAAATTTGATCCATCTAACTTGTTGGCTTCGTTGAGGTAGGTCTCCGCCAGAGGATTCTCCATCGCTGCAATTTAGTCTCTGCAAGTAAATCACCAAGGATATGCAACTTTCTGTCGAGTTTTCTCCTATGCTGAGCAGTCGCTCGCTCTGCCTTCAGATCTGTTGATCCAACTCTACCTTTATTCCCAGCTTAAATCATGCATGCAGCCACTTTTAAATCATAGCACCACCTCACATACATATATCAACCTTTAAATCATGCATGCACCTTAATATCCAAAATATCCACTTTTTTAAATTTTTTTTTAATATCCCACATAAAGTTTAAACCTCACACATGCATCCACTTTTAATAATAAAAACTCTACCTTTATGATCTTTAATAATAATCATAAGAAAACTTCACTTTCATAAAAACAAAGTATACCTTAGGCTTATTCAAATGCTTAAAAAAAAACCTTATGCTACCAAAGCTCATGCATTCCAAACTTTAACTCACGCATTAGCAAAAACAAATACGTCGGCACTTCTTGGAGGAATGATTGGGAGCGCTCGCGCTTCTCGTCAATGGAGATGGGAGCGATGGTGAGACTTGACAATGATCTGTGCATGTGGAAGGGGTAGCGTCAGCGCTAAGCACTCTTGAATGCACGCAGAGGGAGCGCGAGGAGCCCGAAAACCGTAATTTCGATAGTGTGAGTGCATCGACGCTTTCTAACACTGGGTGGGGGGACGTCGATGATTTTTTTCAAATCAAATCGACATTTCGTGCTTTGGATCTCGCCTCAGAGAGTTGGATCTCCAAAGTTGCTCTGATATCAAATTAGAAATATGGGAAGAAAACAACACACGGTGAGGCGAAGCTCACTTCTCTATTATTCAATAAAGACTGATTACATTCTTAAATAAGAAAAGACTCTACTGAATCACTGAGTCGATTACATGCAAACCCCAAACAACTAGACTCCACAGATAGTAAAGTAGACTTCAACTACAAACTGACTCTTAAAACTGATTCTTAGAATTCACACTTACAAGTGGCGCTTACTCCTTTATTTCCAAGTGGAATTGATGGGTTTTAAAATCTAGAATGATTGAAGCTTTTAATCTAGTATGAGCAGTTGAATTTGTGGCATATATTTTGTATCTTTAAGTCTCCAAGGAGAAACAGAAACCAAAGACGTTACCCACTAGAAGCTCACGATTTAGCTTCTTAATTGAAATTTAGGATTGGCACTTGTTAAGCTCTCAATATGATCTTCCAAAGGTTGTGGGCATATTAGTAAAGCAAGACGTGCATGGATTTTGACAAGGATATGATAATGAATGGAAAATTGATTTGGAGAGCTATGAGAGTATAGGGTAGAGGAGATATATAATCCACCCAGTTCTAGTTTTTTTAAATTGGGGGAAATTGCGTGCTACACATATTGAGCAGTGCAATGTTGTTCATAATTCAGAATTAAGGGTTCCAATTCTATTTGCAATGTTGTTCAAAATAACAGTTACAGTTCTACTTGTTAGTTTCTAATTCAGCTCGGAGTTCATTCGATTTTGAAAGATAGGTTGTGATTTTGAGATTGGATGCATGACATATTTTTAAATAGGTTGCAAATCCGTATGCTGGCGGCATTCGAGTCTAGAAATGAAGGGAAAAGCCAAGCTTGAATTTGGCAAGTACATAGTAGATGGTTATAGAAAAAGAAGACTACAAGAATCATCACACCCAGCTCATAATTAGTTGAGTAAATTTGGAGGATGACATTTTATAATGCACAAACAACTTATACGTACTTTACCATTTTGATTTTTTGTTTTTTTAAAAAAGGTTTTGAGGACATAATGCTCTCTTTGTAGCTACATACAACAATAGAATCTACCGACACAATAATCAAATCAAATCAACTGAAATAGACAAAAATATTATAGCAAGAATCGAACCTCTCTATCTACAGTGTTTAGAGATGGGAAGTGAAGTTTCAGCATACACAAAATGCAGATCGTTGCTATTGTTAAAAATGCAGGTCATTGCAACCAATTCAAAATAATTTCAACAGCTAAGACCTATTCAGGCCACCAAATGTTGTTGGCTTCGAACGGAAACACATTGATATAGCTAAATGAACCTATCTTATGGATAGCTTGATGTTCTTGAGGCCTTGGTAATCTCACACTCCGCACTAATTTTCCGTCGTCATTGAATATGAATGCTTTTAGTGTTCTGTCTATCACCATTATCCATCCACTGCTGTTCACGACCACCTTTTTGACATATGATCACCAGTCGCCCTTCACACCCACTTAAACGTGGGGAGTATTCTAAATCTGGTATGCCTCCCTCGGGCAGTGGATTCTCTTGCCAAAGTCTGTAGCTACCACGCGCTGGGAGGCACTAGGCCAGGCAGTCAGCCAGTAAAACTTTCCTCGAGAATAAATGCCCCCGTCCATAGGATTAATGAACTCGGGGACTGTCATGGAAATGCTAGACCACGCATTAGAATCTGAATCTTAAATCTCCATCTTGATGATATTCATGGCATCATTAGAGTTATTTCTGCCGACCACGACAGTGGCACGCCTGCTGGAAGCATCAAAAGCCATGGCGTTGAACGTCCAGTAGTATTGGTCGGAACAAGGGAGGCGTGTGGATGTCCTGGTAGCTGGATTTTCTATGGAAAAATCGTGATCATCCCCTTCTACATCGTGGGAGAAGATGAGGCTGTTGCAAGCATTCACAACCTCACGATCTCTCAAACGAACTCTGTAAACCTCTGAACCATTCCCTTCTATAACCCACGTTTCAAGTTGGTGTTCAAACGTCCAGATCTGAACCAAAAACCCAGGAAGGGGCGCATGGGATTAGACAAGTTAGCATCCATTATTCTTTGGAGGATATCACGAGAACACAGCAGATGATTCCATCGTTTACAGACAGTTCTCACTTTGACAAAAAGTCTAACGGGCAGCATTCCTAAAATCATAAGCAATAAGTCTTCAGGGAGCTCTTGCCAGATCTTTGCAAAAAATCAATCTTACATAAATTGTATTTATTAAAACTAGATCTTTGCAAAAAATCAATCTTACATAAATTGTATTTATTAAAACTAGCACAGCAGTTAAATAGTTGTTGGTAAACGCCTAAAGGTTGATAAGATGAAACAAATCCTTAAAAGAATATATTAAATTTTATTATTGATTAACAAAAAAAGGTTGAGCTTCATTTATTTGGTGTTAATAATTTAATTTCTGTTAATCACTTACCTGCCAATCAGTTAGCTATCAAAGTAATTTTTAAATATGATTAAGTAAATGTAAAAAAGTAAACACATAAACAGATGTCTTTATAATAGCTAGGAAGTTAATGATTGAAATCACAGCCATTTATTTTTTGTGACTACTAANTGCCGACCACGACAGTGGCACGCCTGCTGGAAGCATCAAAAGCCATGGCGTTGAACGTCCAGTAGTATTGGTCGGAACAAGGGAGGCGTGTGGATGTCCTGGTAGCTGGATTTTCTATGGAAAAATCGTGATCATCCCCTTCTACATCGTGGGAGAAGATGAGGCTGTTGCAAGCATTCACAACCTCACGATCTCTCAAACGAACTCTGTAAACCTCTGAACCATTCCCTTCTATAACCCACGTTTCAAGTTGGTGTTCAAACGTCCAGATCTGAACCAAAAACCCAGGAAGGGGCGCATGGGATTAGACAAGTTAGCATCCATTATTCTTTGGAGGATATCACGAGAACACAGCAGATGATTCCATCGTTTACAGACAGTTCTCACTTTGACAAAAAGTCTAACGGGCAGCATTCCTAAAATCATAAGCAATAAGTCTTCAGGGAGCTCTTGCCAGATCTTTGCAAAAAATCAATCTTACATAAATTGTATTTATTAAAACTAGATCTTTGCAAAAAATCAATCTTACATAAATTGTATTTATTAAAACTAGCACAGCAGTTAAATAGTTGTTGGTAAACGCCTAAAGGTTGATAAGATGAAACAAATCCTTAAAAGAATATATTAAATTTTATTATTGATTAACAAAAAAAGGTTGAGCTTCATTTATTTGGTGTTAATAATTTAATTTCTGTTAATCACTTACCTGCCAATCAGTTAGCTATCAAAGTAATTTTTAAATATGATTAAGTAAATGTAAAAAAGTAAACACATAAACAGATGTCTTTATAATAGCTAGGAAGTTAATGATTGAAATCACAGCCATTTATTTTTTGTGACTACTAAGAATATTCTAGCGATATTTAATCCTGTCCATAGAAAACTTATTAAGCACTAAACCCTTATTAAATCTGCCCATTGTCAATAGATGTAAGCCTTTCTGCGTAATTAACATGCACTCTTTATTTTTATTTATAAAATAAATAACATATTTAAGCCTTAAAAATGGCGAATTTCATAGCAGAATTAAAGTGAACTGGCAGTCCTTTTATAGTTGTCAACATGCCATGTATAACATGCGTTTTTACAGCCTTAAATCGCATAGTAAGTTCATTTAAATTTGTTTTTTTACAGCTGTAAACCAATTGGCAGGTCAGCTGTTATTATTGATCAACAATGTATACACTGCTCCATGCAACATTTAATACTCAGTATTTTATTTTTATTTTTTCCACACATAAAAAAAACTGTTCCACTCATAGTCAATTAGGAATCAAGTGAAACTTACATATACATGGATCAAGAAACTATTGTTCCCTTAACAGTTTGTCAAAAAATCTATATATTCTATACATTTCAGCATTATTCTAATATAATATTTAGTGCTTGCTTAAAAACATATAGAAGGAACATTACATTAACAAAAAATTGTTTCCTTTTATGAACTTTTAAGTCTTCAAAGTGTTTTCATCTTCATAATATAAAATATTTATCTTTTTTTGACTATAACTCCTTTTATAGATTCTTTGACGAAAAGCCATCCTAAATCTGCTTCAAAGTTATATTTTCTGTGAACATGCATAAACTTTATCACTTTAAAGCTGTCTTTTAGTCTTCTAATTTTTCCTTTCTAGGTGTCTAGATATAACAGATTCAAATTTGATTTTTCATTTATCCAGTCAATAGCCACCTTTGAATCCCCATCCACCATCATCTTGTTTATGGATAAACCGGTTGCAAAGTGAATGAAACTGTAATGTCCCCACTTTGGGACATCATCACACGGCAGAGATTTATGATGACCAGAGTAGCCAGATGGGTGCTAGAGCAAGTACAGGGGTATTCGAGAGGCATTGTGGGGTCCAACTTGCACTGATGATCATATTCCATCATTATGAGCCATTCCGCACAGATTGGCTTTGGTTTCGTTGCATTCCGACGATTTCCATGATTTTGACTAT
>SNQJ01S0068800.1:15839-27070 GCA_010110895.2 Picea sitchensis
ATTCTCATTGAAATTAAGGGTTTATCTTATGATATGTTTTTAGATCTACTCAAGTACATAAAAATCCAATAAAACTTGGTTCATATAAAGAGTATATTCCATCCCTTGCTCATATAGTAAAGTATATATCAGAAAAACAATCAAATATATGAAGGTGATAAAAGAGCGAAGTGTGGATCTGAGGCACATCATATATAAAATGTCATCGTTAGCATAATAGTCCCCTAAAACAAGCTACCAAATCTACTTGGAGAATTCTATGATCATCACTACATTAAAACACCATACCAAGAGGAAAGTGCAAGAAAAAGTGGATATTGAAATGAATCTAAGAAATCTTAACAAAGAAAAAGAAACAAAAATAAATGAAACTTGGAAGCCTTTATAACACCTTCTTTAGAACGAACACCATGGGTCTAGTAAAATGGAAATTTTTAAACTCATAAATAAAAGTAGGTTTACTTACACCTCACCTTGACCAAGATGGGTTAAGTGCTTATGGAAAAATAGGTTGAAAACTCTAGCTTATATATTTGTTGGTTGGTAAGAAAGCATTAACCCTTCAACTTCATCAACTCCTAAGGATAATCCTAGAGTAGGAATCAAAACGTTCAGTGTTCAAACAATTTAATGTAGATTTGCTCTACACACTAAATCTTAAATATGACAATTAATTACATACATTGAGTATATACATAAATTGCATGTGAACACATGGATGTCTTATTCATCCTAAGTCCCTAACATAGTATATCAGTAGTAAAATTTTGAACAATGTTTGTTGGAGAAATGATGTGGATAGCTTACAGGAGCATGAGTACAGTCGTGGTGCTCATATATGACTAGTGTTCCAACCCTGCCTGCAATGCCACACTACCTACAAATTCCACCAAAGTAAGAGAAATATACCTACTATCTTGAGAACAATTACCATATTCAACATGGATACAACAAATAGAGGAGTGAGCAAGAAAGAATTTGAAAATGAAGAAGATGACTTTCAAACCCTTGTTGTAGAGGCATACAAATAGGGTAAATGGGCTTGAACATAAAATGAGTGAGTTGTAAGGAAGTTAGTATAGGTTCTGAATATTAAAATAACAACCCCATATCCTAAGAGAAAGTTATTCTCTTTGAAAGGATCTGATCAAAAATTCCACGAGGTAGTATCCAAATAGGTTACAAAATAAGTGAACTCAAGTTCACAAAACATTGGATTCCATCGATGCAGGGGTCATTGATTTTTTTTCTCTGTGGTAGGGATTGTATTTCCTTCTTATTTTAGATCAAGGAGGATCATGACACAATATTCAAGAGTGGACCCTATTTCATGGGCCCCATAAGGTTATATCTAAACCACTGGCCATTAGAATTTAACCCGTGAGATGATCTTCCCCCAAATAAATTATAGTACATGTCTTCCTTCTGCACGTGTTGTTGATACCTTGAAATGCACTGACCTTATGTGTAATTCAAAACAACATCGACAATTTCATAGAAAAAACATCGACAAAGGAAATTCAATATCCATGTGCGTGAATACACGTTAAAGTAGAGGTAGACAAGGATATTCCCACGACAATATAGTTGAATCTAGACCATCGTTGCCACCTCTAGATGTTGGACTAATTTAAACTCCCTTTTTATTGCAACAAGTGCCAAGAATATGGCCAGTTCTCTAAACAATGTAAAAAAGGGATGTTTCCTCCACCAAATTATTGGAATGAAGAACAAGTCATGCAAAACACTAACATGCACAAGAGAAGACAACCCCTTTGTGGTGACTTCAATCCAACACCCATGTGTCAATGGAACATTGTCATCCTCTAACCCATCCCATTTAGTTCAAAATACATACCTCATAAATGACCTCAACAAATTTCTATTAGGTTCCAAGTGAGGAGGAACATCAAGAAAATGAAGAAGATGGGAATTTGGAGGAGGAGAATGATGAAGATGTGCACAAAGAAGAAAGGGACTCTGAGAAGTAAGGAGATAAGTAGTGACAAGAACCAACTAACAAGAGTGCTCCTCCAACTCAAGAAGCAATGAATATAGGAAGATGCAAAGGTGAACTCCATACTTCAGCATATGCTAGAGAAGAAGGGAAGAAACTTTGTTATCCACCACTTACAAGAGACGTGGAATTGAAAAAGGAGTTTTAGGAAAGAGAACCACATTGAAACAAAATAATGGGTTCTCAATTATTTCTTGCCAAATCAGAATACACACTGAGAGTTCCAAATTAATGAGGTTTAGGTAGTACTCATTTTGTATTTTCTCTGCAAGTAGTTCATGAAGCAATTCAGAAGAACTCAAAATAGTTAGAGAAACAAGTTAGGAAAGAAAGCACTCTCCTCTTGGCTCAATATCCATATGAATTGGGGTCAAAAGGAAGAGAGGTCTAGAGTAAATATTGAACATTTTTGTAATAATATGTATGGGTATGGTTGTAGCCCCTACCTTTGTTTAATACAACGCATAACCGTTACTTTGAAATAAAATATTCTTCACTCTTCCAACATCTAAAATCAAAATGAGATGATCTTACAATTGGATATTGAAAAGGATTATGCCAAAGTTGAGTGGAACTGCTTTCTTGGGTTATTGACTTTGAAAGGAGTGCATTGATGGTGCACTCAAGTGTGTGTCACACCCAATATTTTTTCCTTCCAATAGATTATGGACAACATATTCATCTAGTAACATACAAGATCAAACAAAATTATGGAAACACATAGACATAGTGTTACACAACTAAACACAACCAAATTACATGTACAAGGGAGGAATTACAATCATTCTCATTGCAAAATATAAAGAATACGTGTATAGAATAAAATTTGCATTTCAACAATCTACTTTGGCACTCAACAGACTCTTAACATTCTTTCGGCTCTATTACAAGTAATACACTAGCTATAACTATAACAAGATTAGCTAACCCAATTTTAATGGGTGCCATTTTATTTAATCCCACTTCCACCAACCATCTAGCATCCACACACTCTTCAACACCTTCATGTCAATTTAGCTCTCATTTAAGGCTTCTCATCTTCCTTTAGCACTTTAGATCTACCCTTATTAATTCACTTTCCTTTGTGACTTTTTGACTTTTGACACGATTTGTCACATTATAGTGTACATTCTTCATTTCTCTTCTCATGTGTGCTTCTCAATTAGCTTCTAATGGCATCTATGTTATGCACTTTCCACCTCCATGCCTAAATTATGAATTTCTTCATCCCACTTTCTTTTGTCACACTTGTGTGGTCTACATCCATACTTAATCATTTTAAGGATGCTCATGTGTTAACTCTGGCTTGCAAATATAACAAAGTTGAAAAACACCTCTTGTCTTATTCTTTCATCTTCTACATCCCCTATGAAAATTTTTCCTTTGGAAATCAATTCTTTGGTACTTGACTTCGAAAACCCTATTACTCCCTACATCATGATTATTTCTTCACTTAACAAGATACCATTTATATTTTTCACTTTGCATCCTAGATGCCTGCTCAATCTCATCCAACATCTTAGTTAGCAATTTATTTGCACATATATTCTTTCATTCTTTCTTTCTTTCTCAACTACATCTATATCATCTTTGCTAGTGACACCCCCACCTTCTCTATACTTGTAGAAAGAAATTTCTTTCATTGAATTGTATATATTCCATGAAACTAGTGTTTTTCCTTTGTGACATTGAGTTTTTTTGTACTTAGATAAATAAAATACTTAAATTGAATTCTTAATTGAATAATTTGATTGTTTAATTTGTTAATTATTACAATTACATACTATGTAATGGATATTATTTTGAAATGTTTTTCACTTTTTTTCACTATATTAAATTATTTTCAAGTGCTCTATAGATGAACAAGTCTAGTCGCCTAGTGAGTAAGCTCAATCAATTTGAATCGATCAATTTTCAAGCAGATATTGTTGAGGTCATGGGATCAATTCTAAAAGAGTCCTTAAGGGTTATGAGTACATGTTGGGTTATGAGTACACATAGTACTCTAGTGGCATTTCCCTCGAGTGTCATTCACAGAATGTGAGGCAACACCTGTAGGGTTTCCCCAAGGACATTTTCCCATTCATTTCTTAAAATAACTATTGTTAAAAATATCAATAACAGAATCACTAATTAAATCTTTAAAACTTTTTTTCATTGCACCAAATTCACTCATTATGCACATTGTTATGTAAAAATTAAAAAAAAAAATCAGCACAAGGGATTATCTCAATCAATGGTTACCAATATTGTTGGGAATTTCACNGAGTACACATAGTACTCTAGTGGCGTTTCCCTCGAGTGTCATTCACAGAATGTGAGGCAACACCTGTAGGGTTTCCCCAAGGACATTTTCCCATTCATTTCTTAAAATAACTATTGTTAAAAATATCAATAATAGAATCACTAATTAAATCTTTAAAACTTTTTTTCATTGCACCAAATTCACTCATTATGCACATTGTTATGTAAAAATTAAAAAAAAAAATCAGCACAAGGGATTATCTCAATCAATGGTTACCAATATTGTTGGGAATTTCACTAGTTCCATGTGAGTAGACATCCAATTTGAATCCCCTAGGTGAGCCACACTAGTCTATGTTGATGCGTTAATAGGGATACTATCCACGAATGTGGGGAAACATCCCTTAAGTTTCCCCACAAGTTTTTCCTTGGAAAAAAAATTAAAAATCAATTCAACAAATAACATAAAGAAATAAATCAACATAAAGTACACAATATGATTTATTTATTTATATTAATATTAATGGAACATTACGAGGCCAAATGATCTGGATTATTTTCGGCATGAAATGAGAGCGGAGATATAATAAAGCAATGTACAGAGATATATCGGATATCCAATAATATAACAGAAATGTATCAGAGATGCAACTATAAACACAGAGATACAGTAATACACAATTTTCTATTAATGAGCAAAAATGTACAAAGACTTTAAAAATACAGAGTGAAAGACTCGTTAGAATGCACATTTCTGAAAAGAGATGTGTCTATTATTCGCATTTGCAAGAAGATGATTTTACAATGAGGCTCCAAAGGCATTTTTATCATAAAGAAAATAAAAAACCTAACCCCGGAAGATGAAAAGCCAACAGTTTTGTGGACCCCATTTTGGGTAGTTTGGTGTATCAACTTCTCGAGGGCATCATTTTGGCATACGATCTTCGTTTGGGGCGCACGATAGCTTGTTGGAAAGATATCGTCGAGGAGATTCATTTTGGGGGATCAGTTAGAATCTTTGACTATAATTGAAAAGATCGATCTTGAAAAACCTTCATTTAGGCCCTCAAAATGGCCCCGAAAATTAAAAATTGTTAAAAATAGTAAATTACCAAAATTGCCAGAAAATTGTTTTGAGCCAATTGGAAAAGGTGGGTGGCCATCGATATCCACCTAGATCAATCCTCCCTCCTAAGGAAGAAATGGTCTCCATTGCATTGAGTGCTCGGGGGAGAGAGAAAAACGTTTGTTTAATCTGCATCTTGATGAGTTGTTTGCTTTATTGGAGAAGTTGCGTTGCTTAGCTTGTTCAAAGTTGTCACGAATCTGTAGGTAGAAGGGTTGGACCTTTTTGACCAGTCTGGCTACATGAGATGCCTGTGTGTAGAAGGAATCTTTACACTTTGTTTCAATCTTTTCGACCTGCTTATGTTGGATAGAAGATGCTTGGGCCGAGGCTGTAGTAGTTGCAGTATCTTTTTGTTCACCTTTTGAACAGATTATGAAGAAGATGAATTTTGTAGTATGAGATAATACCTTGTGGCATTGTTTAAGTGGGACAGTAGTTGGAACTACCTCTGGTATCCTGTAGAGATGACCCCCCAGAGTAACAATGACACTACGAGGTTGAGACTCATAGATAGCATGGCGCTTTCACATATATGGTTGGCCCAAGAAAACATCACAGACATCCAGCGAGGCAACATCACATAATACCTCATCCTTGAAGGTCTGGATTCTGTATGACAATCGACATTGTTGGTTGACACGAAGATCTTGTCACTGACGAATCCACCCAATGTTGTTTGGTTACGGGTGTAGTGTTGTCGACAATCCCAACTATTTGACGACCTCTACTGACATGAGTTTCTTCTGGCTTCCTCTATCAACAATAAAAACTAGCGGGGTCCCCTTCACCCACATTTGTGAATGGAAAAGGCGTTCACCCTCTTCAGGATCTATGGATTCTTCTGGTTGAATTGTCGTGGCCGCGACAATAGCAGTGGAGTCTGCATTGATGATCTGTCTTCTATCAATATTTTGTGAATCAGATTCTGAATCAGGGTTCGGCTCCTTGTCTTTGATCTCGGCCACCAATGATTGTTTTGAGTGACATTCATCGGTGTTGTGCCAAGGGATTTTGTGGAAATCACACCATTTTTTGGTGTCCTTATTCGTCTTTTCGTGACCCTTCTTTTCATGTGGCATGGACTGTTTGTTAGGGAAGTCTTTATCATACTTTGGTTGTTGCGGATTTCCAAACCTGAACTCCCGTTTGTTCTTGTGCTTAAATTTATGCTCGATTTTAACAACATATCGATAAACAGAACTGAGTGATGAGATGTCCAGAAAATCCATTTCAGTTTGGATGTTTTTGTGTAAAGCCCCACGATATGTCAGAACCAAATGTCGTTCGGATTCTTTAATACCCAGCTTGGTGTGCAAGGTATGGAAGGTATTGGTGAACTTCGGAACTGCTTGGCCCCTCTCTTGTCGTAGTGTGGTCCATCTCATGTACTACTCCTCATAGTTGCCAACAGGGTAATATTGTTCCTTTACTGCATCCACACAAAAATACCAAGTGGGCTCAGCCCCATATATTCCAGACTCCTCTGTGGAACTTTGCTCCCAGTAAGTTTCCCACCAATGTTTGACATGGGGGAGAGCCTTAAGAAGTGCGAAGGTGATCTTTTCCCTGTCAGAGAAATTATGAACAAAGAAATAACCTTCTAGCAGATTTAACCATTTTTCTAAGGCATCTACATCTATTTGTCCTTCAAATATGAGAATATAAAATTAACTTGTACCTTGAAAGACAAGGTACTTCCAAAGTGGTTACTTAATGAATACACATCTGTTGTTATCAGTAGGCATTGAAGGATGTGGGAAAAATTCTCCATCATTTTGTCCATTTGTCGCATGAGAGCTTGCTCAAGCCATGGAGGGTTTCTTGGACGTGCGAGAGCGATTGTCCTCGAGAGAGTCAAGCTTGAGACCCAACTTGCTATACTCAGACCTCATCGGGGACATGCACTGAAAAATGATCAAGAACAGCCTACTCTGAACCCTTGATCCAGATCATTTTTGGCATGAAATGAGAGCGGAGATGTTATAAAGAAATGTACAAAAATATCTCGGATATCCAATAATATAACATAAATGTATTAGAGATGAAAACCATAAATATAGAGATACAGTAATACACAATTTTCTATTAATGAGCGAAAATGTACAAAGACTGTAAAAATACAGAGTGAAAGACTCGCTAGATGGTGGCAGTTTATCTCTGAGAAGAGATGTGTCTTCTACTCGCATTCGCAAGAAGATGATTTTACAATGAGGCTCCAAAGGCATTTTTATCATAAAGAAAATCCAAAACCCTAACCCCATAAGATGAAAAGCCAACAGTTTTGTGGACCCCGTTTTGGGTAGTTTGGTGTATCAACTTCTCGAGGGCGTAACTTTGGCATATGATCTTTGTTTAGGGCGCATGATAGCTCATTGGAAAGGTATCATCGAGGAGATTCATTTTGGGGGATTATTTAGAGACTTCGGATATCATTGAGAAGCTTGATCCCAAAAAACCTTCATTAAGGCCCTCAAAATGGCCCTGAAGGTTAAAAACTGCTAAAAATAATAAATTACCAAAATTGCCAAAAAAAAATTAAGCCAGTTGGAAAAGATGGGTGGTCACCGATATCCACTTAGATCACCAAATTTACATCTAAATTTTATTTTATAGTTCTAACCATTGAACACATGACATGAATAAATTTGTCCAGATAAAAGATAAAATAGAATTATCATATGAGTATTCATTATTCAAATTTTCATTCATTTTCACTTTGAAATTCAAATTAATATTAATGGAACATTAAGGGGCCAAATTTGCATTTGAATTTTATATAAAAAAATCTAACCATTGAACACATGGCATGAATAAATGAGTTGAGATAAAACATAAAATATAATTATCATATGAGTGTTCATGATTCAAATTTACATTCATTTTCACTTTGAAAGTATTTTAATAATAGTTTGTCCGGACATCTAAAGCTCAATTTTGATGTGCATTCTTTTTTATATGGTCAAGCTGCCTATCCTTGGTTGGCATTATGCCCTGTTTTATCTCTAACTTGGAAAGCAATGAATTTTATGTATTGTTTATTATATTGTGTATACATGTGATATGTGTGTTGTTCTTTAATGATGAGATCTTCTTTGTGTTCTATTTGTGGAACTAATTAGAATACATAGAATAACATTGATACAGTTGTTTGTGTGATGTTAATGAAATTTGGCCTTAATACTTGGATGATGATGTGTAATGACATGATAATGAATGATTACTAATGTTGTTGAGCTAGTGTGAGATGTGGTAAGTTGGTCAAACCCAAAAGACTCTTAGATGGAGATCATTGATGTTGACCTAGCCTAAAGGTCATAGAGCTTGATAGGACATTGGAGTAGAAAATCACGACTCCTAATGTATGAACATTGGAACATTGTGAAAACCTAACTACATGGTTGGAGTGAGCTAATATGTGAACAATGTGGAAGCATGATAGAATTGACATATGTTTAATGTCATGATATTATGATTCTTTTTTATATATCTATATGGATGTGTTGTGATAGTTCCACTGATCTTAGTAATTCAAGAAATCGGTCACTTGAATGATGTGTATCACTGTCTAGGAGAACTCTAGTCTAGGAGTCTAACAATAAGACATGTGCAGAATAACTTGTGATGTTGAGCGCTTGCTTTTGACTTGTTTTATATGTTGGCAATCTACCTGATATTTTTGTGTTTATGCATGTCTAGGACACAAGACAAAGCATTGTTATTTTGCCAACATATGGGTGTAGGATAAGACCATTATGCATTGAGTTTGGTGTGTTGAGTTGAGTAGAGGTGTTTTAACTTCCTGCTCAATGCTAAGATAGAGGCTCAAAGTCTTTCACGGGATATGTGGGATGAAAAATCCAAATAGATGAGTACTTCCCCTATGAGAGGTGACATGCCTCATTGAGGGGGGAGGGGGGTAATAAGGATGCAGAGTCTTTACTCCCTAGCAACTTAACCATCCAAATTGATGCAATGATTGTATTAGTTCACAGTACAAATTACCCATTTGTATTGACAAATTGAAAATAATATTATTTAAAGTAAATTATTATTTATCTATCTTATAAAAAATAATATTGGAGAAAAACCTCAAAAAGACAATTTACAAGTGATAAATCACTTAATTAAAAAATACAAATAAAAGAGAAAGGATGTGGTTGCCAAAATGTTGCTAGAATGTTCTGAAACTAAAATTGCATAGTAAGATGGATATGGTGAAGGAAGTTGAACTACACCATTGTACTAATCCCCTTATTAAAGGTGCATCACTTGCTTGACAAGTCTAGTAGGTGAAGATCCCATCACTAGTGCATATTCTGCTACTGAATTTATATTTATGCACCCATTGTATTAATCCCCTTCTTAAAGGTACATGACTTGCTTGACAAGTCTAATAGGTGAAGATCCCATCACTAGTGCATATTTTGCTAGTGAATTTATATGCATGCACCCAATTGTGATACCACATAGCTTAGAAGTCTTAGGAGAAGAAGTTTTCCCTCAATATAATAGAGTGGAAATTAGTTCATTTAAATTGAGTTGGTAAAAGAAAGAAAACTAAAAGCTTAAACAATCATTCAACTATGATAATTATTTTTAAGTCATTTATAATTTATGTTTATTCTTGAAATTTTATATAAGTTTTTGCAATGTTAATTTTTCTAGAATATAGATGTTGAAATTATGAACAACAATAGTAAATGTAATCCAGTTTTTTATATTTTAAAAAATTTACATCCTAAATACAAATACAGATAATGATTATTAAAAATAATGTAAATAAAAATAATAGTTAATAAAAAACATTAAAAAGTTAAAATAAAACTGTTCCAATCTTTATGATGAAAGATGAGTGCAAGACAATAAATAAACAATGGGATAGTATTATACCACTCCATATAAATTTAAAACTTCACAATAATGAATGTTTTTCTGTTAGTAGATGAGTGCACAGCAATAAATAGGGCAATCCGATGGTATTATAATAATAAATAGGGCAATCAGATGGTATTATAACATTCCATGAAATGGTTGAAATGACAATGGGATGGTATTATGGCAATCTACATAAATTGAAATGGGGTTGCTATGGTATTATAGCATTTAGTATAAATGGAAAATCATTTTAAAATATACTAATTTTTCATAGCAATTTATGTTTTTATGTTTACTAAAATGTATAGTGAATTTTTAATTTTCATAATAATTTATGTTTTTTTTTATTAAAATTTACAATAAATTTTCAGCTAAAATATATTAGAGTTCAGAACAATAAATGAGATAATGAGATGGTATTATAACACTTCATATAAATTGAAAATCCTTAAAAAAAATGATTAAATTTCACAATAATACATGTTTTTCTATTATTAAAATTAGTAGTAAATTCTTAGTAGAAATATTAATTTATTTGGTAAAAAACAAATATTACAGTACATTAAAATTCACATTTTTTTTATAAATGTTTTTAAAATTAAAATTAATAATAAAATATAAAATACATTTTAACTATAATTCAAAATATATATATATATATAATCCAATTAAGAAAGAGGATGAAATTGAATCAATATTATTTATTTGGCATTATTTTTTATTGTTTTTTATTAATTCCATGTCTATCAAAGCTTAAAAGCGGATTTTACTATAAGTGGATTTTTGAAGTTATAGTGAAAATGTGGATATCTAATAAATAATGAATAATGAATTAAAAAACTGAAATGTAAATGTTTATCATTTACAATAAAAAGATCCATTATTGTAATTAAACCTCTAAAACCACAATAAAAATGTAAAAATAAAAAGATAAATATGTAAATATATAGTAAACCTCCAATTACA
>SNQJ01S0068800.1:32874-47450 GCA_010110895.2 Picea sitchensis
AAGAATCTTGGTGTCCCAAATAGGTTCTTAAACAATTTGGGAAGTTAGCAGAAACATCATCCATTGTTGGAGAAGAATAAGCAATACTGATCTTATGATCAAGTTGGGGAAAACATCTGCTCTGCAGAACTGATAAAGAAGAGTAATGCTTAACTATTCTTCTATTTGGGGCAAGGCTACTACTAGTCCTTCTGTCAGCTCCTTACAGAAAAATGCTCCCTCTTCACTAATCAATAGTCCTTTTACCTTTCCCAAGATAAAAACTGCTGTGGGTATGAAGCATATTTGGGATTGAAACATACCTCTTGCAACCTATGGCTATGGCGTCCCCGGCCTGTATATCATTATCGAACCGGCAATTCTCTGCAATAATGGATGGGGCTGCATCAACAGTATTCACGTCCAGACATTTGGCTTCTCCTCTCGCCTTTTTGATAAATTTGGGTATTGTAGAACGGTTGGAATTGGGGTAATCCTGCAAGATTCTGGGACAATTTTTGAGTCAAAGAAATTGAAAAGTGAGAACAAGAATGACAGGGGAAGAACATTCAAAGAGAAGAGGAATGAATCTTGGAAGACCAAGACCGTCTCGACTATATTTATCGATTATTATACAGCTTTGTCTATAGATATAGAGCGAAGCTGCAAACATCGTTCCTAGTTATGTACTGCTTGTTTTTTTTTTCGGTCGGTTGGGCTTTGTGGACCAGAGCGATTTTGACAACAATCGGTTTAGGTTTGCTACTTCAAAAATCTTTGGAATTTAAATTAGTATTGGAAAATAAAAATAAATGATTTTAAGTCGTAGTGATACGCGATTTCAAAAAAGTTGGTTTTATAATTTGAATGAAAGATGTGTTATTATCTCTATAGCAGTACAGATATTGCATTCAATTTGCCATTGACCACTTATTACTTCATGGTTGCTTGAATTATACGTAAACTTTAATCTTTACTTACAATTCAATTCAATTAAATTACATATTTTATTTTTCTATAATGTTATTAGCTATATTAATTTTAGCCTTTATTTCAATACACGTGGTGAATGTTTCAATAACTTCATCGGTGCATTACATTGCATTGACACTGACACAATACATGTCACACTCCCTTAGGCAGGTGAGCTATTACACATTGCCATACACCTTCCCTTATCTGTAAACGGCCCATCCATTTCGTCAACATGGATCCTTTGGGGAATAAAATACTCTGTCATCTTGCCACCAAAGATTTAATTACTCTACACAATGCCTTCTTCCCCAAATAAAAGAGTGCACTTAGGTTGAATTTATATCCTCTATTTTATAGTACAATTCATACCGAGCAAAGATAACATTGCATCCATTTCAATACATCCAAGGAAAGTTACATAAATCAGATTACTATCTATATGGTGGTGGATGGTTGTAGCTAATGAGTTCAATGCGTAGCTTGAAGATCCATTATGTGTATTTGTTATAGTGCAAGGTGTTTGCTATAGATAAATGTCAAATTTATAATATTGTATCTTCAGTGTAAACTTAATTGGAGTTGAGATCGTTGTGGTACGTGTCAATGATTTAGTCAAATGAAGATTAAGCTAGGAGATGTGGTTTGAGCTTACTATTGTTCAACAATTAGGAATCATGTAATTTATGCCCAAACTCATGGTTGTAGGAGAAACTAACAGAGTGTAGGGCTAAGGAAATCAATTGACAGTAGCCAATGGAAAATGTATCAATGTTTTAATTAATGAGGAATTGCATTGTAGGCATAGTACATGCATAGCCAGTGATTTCATGAGGGAGAAACTATCCACAATAAATGAACACCAATACAAATTGATCGATGGTATATAAGACGAAATTGAATGTTGTAGGTGTTTAATTAAATGCACAAATTGAAGGGAAGTATGGTTGTGCTAAATATAATGGCTTGTGGCCTCAATAGGGGAAGGAGATAGTTGTAGGTAGAATCCCAAATAATAAATAAAAGTATCTAATGCAATCACATTGTTGTAGCATGAGATTGACTCAACGATTGATCACACAACAATCCAATCAAAGAGAAAATTGGTGCTAATTTGGAGTGTGTGTGACCTCACAATGAATCTATTAACAATTAGTGGGTACCTATCAGTTATCCAAGTAAAAGGATTGTGTTCTGATGCAAACCAACATCCAAGCTACTGTGTAATACCCTGATTTCGAGTCACCAGATTAATAATGTATTTTTTTTATGAAAGGTCGGAGTGCCTACAAATGTAATACTTTGAATATATTAATAAAATATATTGTTGGTTGCAAGACGGGAAAGGACAGAGATAGGGGCATATGATTCTAGGAGAGAGGGGGATAAAGGGGCTAAGTATTTTTATTATTATGTATTCACCCATCTTGGATTTAGTTGGCAAAAGTGGTTACATGAGCTTCTTGGGAAAGGCCATGTGGTGTTTTATTGCATGTAATTATATAAACCCTGCTTTTGGGCTATTTGGGGGGTTCCTCATTCATTTGGTTAATAACTCATACATTTTGGTTACTCTTTTCATTGTTATTCGTTCCTCATTCATTCTTGCTCATTCTTTGTCTTAGTATGGGCATGGGAAAAGAATTAGGGGAGGAAAAGAGCCATTGTTGGTTGGTTGTAAGTAATTATTGATTATTCCATAAAGGAATGGATGTATGTATGCATGAGAATAATGGAAGTTGATAGAGAATTGTCCACAAGTGAGAATATTGGGAGTTTATATCATTTAGATTTCCTTACCAGTAGCCCTAGAGCCCTGGAAAAGAAGTAGAATGACATGGGGGTTGCATTGCAGACAAAGGGGTTCATTTCTTTGGGTTGTTTAGGTTGAAAGGGAAGAGAGTTGGTAAAACATGATTGTTATGTGGTTGAAAAAAATTTGAGAGCTTGATAGTTGGTTGTGTGTGTTAGAGTCGGTCTAGGAACTGTCCTTCTGGATTCATAGCCCTAGCTCGGGGGTGACATGTTGTTGAGAGCTAGAACAGCAGTGTCTATGGTTGGGTGGAATGTCTAATGTCTACAACCAATTGGTGAATGTTTATTTGAAAAGATAAGTGCTCTCTATGTTTTCTATGTAATTTATATTCCGTTGTGTATTTATTATCTTTGAGATGTATTTATATTGTGCATGCTTGTTGTTAATGTTGTGCATGGCATGTTGATCATTTATTTTATGGTTTAACATTTTCTTGTTAATTGCATGCATTGGTTTCATGTTTCTTGATTCATTAAAGATTGGTAACGAAAATTTGAATTTTCCCAAGAAGGAAAATTTAGAGGTATCCAGGGAGTGGGTTCATTACAGATTGGTTTCCAAGCAAATTTTTGGGTTTGTTGGTGATAGGTATGTCACATACTGGTTGATACAATAGTATCCAATGACTTCCATGTTCAAGAAATCCTTTAAACAAATAAACCAATGAACACAGTGAGCATAAACACTTTATCACACAACAATGAATCTCAAAGACACAAAGATTTGACCTTGGGAACCCAACTAGGGACACTAGATACAATGGAGATTTATTATGCTCAATAAATTCATTACATAGGGGGAGTTATGCATGCTCATAAATCTCATGCACTGTTACTCACAAAAAAAATGTAGATGGCCATGGCTTAGAGACACCTTCGCTCATTGTGGACAGGCTCCTTGACTCCTTCATCCTTTGATCTTCAAGTAGGTTGTACTCTTCAAGATCTCATCTATACTTTTGTCCTTCATGCTTTCCAAGTTCTCCTTGCATCTCCATGTTGATGTCCTTCTTCACCCCAACCTTCATTTTTAATAGGTTGCCTTGGAAGGCTAACCTTCACAATTGTTCATTTCAACTTCTAAGTAAATTTTGGACATTTTCTCAACTTTCCCAAAAAATGCTTATTACAAAGTTTACAAAATATTTTGGCAAGGATCCAATTTGGATCACACCTCCCTATTTATAGGATTTTGGTCCCCAAAATATTCAACTCCCTTCAATCTTTTCCTTTGCATGCCCAACTCCTCTATTGTCATCAAGCAATATTCGACAAATCCCAAAGAAAGAGTGTCTCTACTACATGATGGAAGATAAGAGATGAATATGGTTTCCTTTGGCATAAGCTTGGTGTCCATCTTATGGGTAGATATGACATTTGATACGCAATATGTTGTTGGAAAACTATTGTTCCTTGGGTTGCAAGTGCAAGCAACTCCTTTCTCCCATTGACCTTGACTCTCCAAGCTTTCTTATTAGCTATTTGGTTCTTGGGATGGAGTTTCGAGTGAAACCTCCAACATTTGGCCTCCCAGTATCTAGTCAATCTACCATACTAGCAATAGTTCCTACATGGGCTACTTGGCCTTCTAAAGTGTGAACAATTGCTAGCATTATGACCCATTTTCTTGCAACAAAAACAAACCAAAGATACTATGCCATACCTTTTTGGTTTGTGATGATACTCACTAGCTTGGTTTCTTGGTCCCCCAAACGTTGGAGTGGATCTAGATGGAAAAATCATCTCTTCACTACCCTCTCCCAAGCCTCTACAAATAGATTTAAGTGGCCCGTTGCACATTCCTTTTCTGGCTTCTTTTTCCTCCATGAGCATGGCTTCTTTTGCAGTTCCTCCAATTTTGATGAATGTAGTTTGAGTTGAACTTGTGTTGACTTATTGTTCACTGAATCCTAGGCCTTCATGATTGGTCCTTTGTTGAGCTACAACAATGATCAAAATATCTTGCCCTTCCTTGCCAAGCCCTTGGCTATCATATCCCATTTGCCTCATGATCTTGGAACCAATATTGCTAGTATTCCTTTCAAAGTCACAAAAGGTCTCTTGAGGAAGGGTCTTGGAAGGTGAACTTACCATGCTTGACTCCATCATGGTGTTGGCTTACACAATGGAAACAAAAGGGGCTTGCTTGGTCTCTTGGACTTGAAGTAGTTGTAGCTTCTTCAAGGCCTTTTCCTCCACTGCCAAATCATGGTATAGTTAAGAAGACACTTTGTTGAACATCTCCTCTTGCCAATTATCCAACTAAGTGATTTCTCCCCCAATTGCAAAATTTGCAATTTTTTCCTATCTCATTATGCCCTCATGGTGGTGAAGGAGTCTTGGCATTTTCCAAATTATTTTTCCAACTCATCTGCTTTTTACCTTCAATACCAACTTTCCTCTTGGATATGCCTATTGAAGTCTGTCAACTCTTCCAACTTCTCCTTCTTCAAAGATTTTCCCATGGAAAATGCTTCAAGGTCTTTGACAAACTTGCTTTGATACCATATGATCTATAAATAACAGGACTATGGCCTATCTGTTTCATCAACATATATCTTTTACGGAATAAAATACTCTCTCCTTTTACTACTAGAGGTGTAATTACTCTACAAAATGCCTTCTTCCCCAAACAAAAGATTGCTCTCAGGTTGAATTTATATCCTTTGTTTTATAGTACAATTCATACCCAAAAAATATAACATCGCATCCCTTTCAAACTCCAAGGAAAGCTATACAAATCAAATTACTGTCTATATGGATGGCTATAGATAATGAGTTAAATTTCCGGCTTGAAGATGCCTTGTGTGTATGTGTTTTAGTGCAATGTGTTTGTTCTAGATAAATGCCAAATCTATAATACTATCTCTTCATTGTCTAGACTCAATTGGAGTTGAGATCACTGTCATACAGGCCAATGATTTAGTCAAATGAAGATCAAGCTAGGAGATGTGATTTGAGAATGTTATTGTTCAACAGTTAGGAAATTATGTAATTTGTGTCCAAACTCATGGATGTGGGAGAAACTAGAAGAGTGTAGGGCTTAGAAAATCAATTAATTGTAGCCAATGAAAAAGTACCAATGTTTTAATTAATGAGGAATTGCAGTGGAGACATAGTGCATGCATAGCTAGTGATTTCATGAGGGAGCAACGATCCAGAATAAATGAACACCAATAGAAATTGACTGATGGTATATAAGAAAAAATTAAATACTATAGGTGCTTAATTAAATGCACATGCTAAAGGAAAGTATGGTTGTGTTGAGTATAATAGCTTGTGGCTTGAATAGGGGAAGGAGATAGTTGTAGGTGGAATCTCGAAGACTCAAGCAACATGTCTAATACAATCACATTGTTGTAGCATGAGATTGACTAAGTGATTGATCACACAATGATCTGATCAACGGGAAATAGATGCTAATTTGGAGTGTGTGCGACCTCACAGTGAATCTATCAGCAATTTGTGGGTACCTACCAACAATCCAAGCATAGGGATTGCACTGTTATACATACCAACATTCAAGCTATTGGTTGATACAATACTATCCAATGACTTCAATGTTCAAGCAATCCTTTAAACCAATAAACCAATGAATAGAGCAAGCATAAATACTTTATCACACATCAATGAATCTTAGAGACACGAAAATTTGACCTTGGGAACCCAACTAGGGACACTAGATCCAGTGGAGATTTATTTTGCTCAATAAATTCATTACAAAGGGTGAGCTATGCATGCTCATAAATCTCATGCATTGTTACTCACAAAAAAATTGTAGATGGCCATGGCTTAGAGACACCTTTTCTCATCGTGGACAGGCTCCCTGACTCCTTCATCCTCCAATCTTCAAGCAAGTTGCACTCTTTGAGCTCTCATCTTTGTTATTATCCTTCAAGATTCCCTAGTTCTCTTTGCATCTCCTTGTTGATGTCCTCCTTCACGACAACCTTCCTTTTTTATGCGCTGCCTTGGAAGGCCAACCATCACAACAGTCTATTTTAACTTCCAAGTAAATTTTGGACATTTTCTCAATTTTGCCAAAAAATGCTTATTACAAAGTTTAGAAAAAATATTAGCGAGGATCCAATTCAGATCATCTTCACCAACTTCTAGATCTACTCAGCTAATGTTGTGAGTTGGTGTTGAAACTAGACCTTTTCATTTTTCGTTGTAGATGTCAATGATCACCAGAACCATCCCAACCAACACTCGTGACATCTCTTAAGCCATTGAGGGAGAGGTTTTGAAGGAGCGCTTTCCCTATCCTAGATGAGTATATTCTTAGATCTATTTTTTTACTGTGTTCATACCAAAAACATTTGTTTTATTGGTGTGCAGAAATGGATAAAAATTGTTGCATGCCTCAGTGATTATTTCATATACGTCAAGTTGTTATAGTTACATTGAGAAGATTGTTATGGCCAAGAATTGTTGGATGCCTTAATCATTTGATGCACACCAAGCATTGGCGAAGGCCTTGACTTTGACTATTCATTTCTCCCCACAAGTTGTTGTTGCACACCAAGAGCTCATAAAGGCCTTGATTTCAAGTCTCTATTTCTCCCAACAAGTTTTTATGTACACCAAGAATTGGCATAGGCCTTGACTTCAACTCCCAATTGTTGTTCCCCACAAGTTGTTTCTACTAGATGCATTCATAGATTCCCTATTGACATAAGTCCATAAGTTGATACCAAGTACCACACAAAGTCTATGCAACTCATTTACATTTCTAGTGCCTTATGAAGGTAAGGTGGTCACTTTTCACACATCTATAGAGCACAAAAACATAATGTACATGTAAGAGACAATAAAACATATGCATGATATATATTTGCATATAATTTTTTCAATGTTGTTTTCCCTACAAACAAGTGTTCATGGTTGTTGCAAGCAAGAGATGCCCAACTCTAATAGAAAGTGGATTTGCTTCAAGACAACTTTGCAATTTTTCATTATTCTCATTCTCATACAATTTCCAATTTTAATTTGACAAAGTTTTGGGCTCAAACATAACTCTATGTTAATTGGTCACCCATGTCCTCATCATGACCTAGTATAGATCTAGAAGCTCTACACTAGCACCTATTCAATATTCATGATGAATTTTCATTTGTCACAATGTAGTCACTTACGATTTTGCAAATAGCTATCCAAGTGAAGGAAAAAAATAGAAAATGAAGAAAAAAATGATCATTTAACCTTGCATTATTTCAAATTCAACAACCATTTGAAACTAAAATGCACATGTTGCATCTATTCATATGGGAGCTATGTTCTAACGCTAGTTGTAAATGAACAAAAGAAAACTTATACATACTAAACAAATCAGACACCCCAACAATAACCATCAAAACTAATGCCATCACTTATTCTTAAAAAGGGGGCAATCTTATTCTTAAAATATAGACATACTAACTAATCACTTCCAATAAACTTTTCCATAGTTGCGAGATCTCAATGCAAATTATACATAAAGTAAAAAATCTCTAAATACAAACGCTTGCACACTACAACAAATTGAGTAAAACTATGTAATCAAAAGTACCTAAACAGAAGGACTTATTCACAAATTCCAAATACATCCATCTAGTAACATGGTGAATACATTCAATTATCTTCTTCAAAAACATGAAGTGCAATCATTGCAATGATTTATCATGTACTTTCAATGATGGCTCTATTCATGCTCCTTCATTCACCATGATAATTGATATCAATTATTTAGATATAAAATTGTAACTCAATATCGATACAAAACCATGCGAAGGTTTGCTTCCTCTCTTCCCACTACTTCTCCTAGCTCTTTCACTATGACTACTATTGGATAAGGATCAAGAGTTTTCGATCGCTTTACAAACGTTTGTAGTAAAAAAATCTCTAAATACAAACGCTTGCACATTGTACAACAAATTGAATAAAACTATGTAATCAAAAGTACCTAAAAGGAAGGACGTATTCACAAATTCCAAATACATCCATCCAATAACATGGTGAATACATTCAATTATCTTCTTCAAAAACATGAAGTGCAATCATTGCAATGATTTATCATGTACTTTCAATGATGGCTCTATTCATGCTCCTTCATTCACCGTGATAATTGATATCAAGTATTTAGATATAAAATTGTAACTCAATATCGATACAGAACCATGCGAAGGTTTGTTTCATCTCTTCCCACTACTTCTCCTAGCTCTTTCACTATGACTACTATTGGATAAGGATCAAGAGTTTTCGATCACTTTAAACAAAATGTTTCTAATAAATGCAATTATCAAAATGCACAAGGCCAACACAAGCAATGCATAAGGAAGTTAGGGAAGGGCTTCTATGGAAAATTGTATTTTGCATGGAGTGAAAGATAGATACTTCCTAACACAAGTTTATTGGGAAATTATCCTTTGTTTTGTTTCCATTTTTACACACTAAAAGAGTGCTCAAAGTTTAGTGTGAGAAATGTCTTGCATGCATGATGTATGTGTCATGTTTCAATTCAAAACTCCTTGCTTATGACATGTAATAGATTTACAACAAATAACATAGGTGGACTCTGATTAAAAGATATTACCTAGAGTATATGTCATCCATTAATTGTTGTACAAAGCAGCTAGTGGTCACATGAATAATAAATCTTGAATGTTTAAACTCATTTTCCATCATTTTCATTACTCTACCTTACGGTTCCACACTTTTCCCACTAGGCAGGAAGCTACTACCAAGTAGCCTTGTTTTAATTTAAAAACGAATGTTAACCAGTTTATTTTAAAAAATTAGCACTATTGTAGATTTAATTTTTCACGTCTTGTAAAAAATCTAAAATCAATGCATTTTTAATTTCAATTTTTATTCTTTTAAACTTATCAGGTACTTATTCATGCACAATGAAATGCTTTAAATTAATCTAGGAAATGCTCTCAAATTAAAAAAAAATGGTTACCTTGTTTTTTGAATCCGTGCCTTTTAGGCTAGCATTATCGTAATGGCCTTATCGCAATTTCTATTGTTTTGCATAGAAAACCATTCAGTTTTTAATGTCTTATCCGAACCTTTCATGAAAGTATACATAAACGACTTTTCCTTCACCAATTCATAGTTTTGATGTCTTTTTTGGCCTTATATCAAGGTTAAGGGGTGATTTTTTAATTTCAAACACAGAAAAGAAGAGATATATTTATACTCTAACATATCATAAGGTGAATTAATGTTAAGTGTCATGTTAACATTAGTTCGCAAAATTAAATGTTTGTGTTGCACTCTCCAATGTTCACTATCCATATCTAGATGCATAGATATTTGGACATTTGTTAAAGTTCATCCATTAGTATGGTGATTGCTTCACATAGATCATTAGATAGATGTTAAAGCTCATCCTTTAGTGTGGTGATTCCTTCAGTATGGTGATGGATTTAGTAGCTAATATTGTTACTTTATGACTTGACTTCAACACTTGTTGTTGTTACTCTACATTTGTGCTTCTCTAAAAGTTGTAGCACATATTTGTAAAAGAAACAAAGAGTATATCAAGTCAAGAGTATAACTTGCCTCACTATTTGAAATGCCTCAACTTGACTGGCCTTTTCATATTCATATGGGTCATTGCCTTATGTCAAGAAGCAATGGTGAAATGCCCCTCCCAATCGATCTAATACATTGGTTTCAAAGTTGTTAGTGGGATGGAAATGAGGTTATAGAACTTGTTTGCGGGAGGAAAGTTATTAGGGTTCTACCCTAACCCTAAAAAGGGGTCATTTTTATAAATAAGGCCCAAATTGGTTGGTTGAGCCTCATTGTAAGAGGCCCATAGGTAATTAAGATTCTCTATGGATAGCTATATATACATATTGAGTAGAAGGTTATGTAATGTTTTGTCAATAATTGTTATTATATTTGGAGAATTTCTCTTGGAGGTTGCCCCCTTGTTGATGCAACCTATATGACCTTGATCGACAATAGGGGTTACCCTTGGTGAGAAGTCCCAATTAGACCTCACACCATTTCGAATAGAGAACTCATCCACATTTTGGCTCGGAAGCCATTTCTAATTTGGGGTATATCGATTGCGGCCTGGTCCACCCCCAATTAGACCTCACACCATTCAGAATATGGAACCCATCCATTTTCTGGCCCGACAACCATTGTTGGGGTATATCGATTATGCCCTGGTCCACCAAGATGGTTTCAAGCTAAAGAATGAAAATGCAATTAATATAAGATGCAAGTGTCCATACAAAACTAAAGGTAACTAGAAAGTAAACACATAACCAACCAAACATGCTCTTATCAATGGTCAGAGAAATATTTCACATAGAGTAGAGACAAGAATATGAGTAAATAACTCCAAACACCCGGGGCCTAGCATTTACAAAATTACTTATAGTCCTATGTTCATAGATTCAGACAAATATTTCCCGAAGAACATAATAAGAATGCAACAATCACACATAAGAATAGTATATAATATGAAATACATTCTTACACAACCCCAATGCTGAGAAAAACATAGCAAAATAGTCCATAACATGTGCAACACAAGGATTTGAGTTCTCCATAAAGTAGCTTGGCCAAACAGGTTCTCCTCATTAAAAGTTTTAGCAATAGTACATGAAAGCTCAAAGATCCAAAAACCTATAATTCAAGTACAACCCCCCTATTTATTGAAATTCACCTTGACTATTGACCTTATGCCTTCTTGACCTTCCATTTGGAAACGTTTGTCCTTATCCTCTATGGAATGATGAGGGAATAATGACCGCATAAATGTTTATAATTTAACATATCATACGTCATATGCATTTACATTTTGAATTTGTCTTCTAGTGTTGGTGGGCCATCATGGGTTTTGGCCCTAGTTCGCCTCATACAATGTGATGAATAATATGGACACTGGGGGGTCTCTCATGCCTCTATGCCTAGGGATTTACTACCATGAAGGTTGTACTTCGTCTTCTGCCATTTCAACTTGATTTCCTCTCTTTTTTTTGGCTTCTCGTGTGTTGGTATATCAACCACCTCCTTTGCCAAAGATTACTTTCACAAAGATGGTGTGTACCAGCGAATGCTCCTTGTCCTAATGTATAACAATTGTGTCTTTGTAGCTTAATATTTTACTATGTATTCATATTTCTTAGTATGATCTTCCTCCATCTAGTACCTGGGCACCAATCAACACCAAATGCGTGAGTTACTCATACATAACACTTCAAAATATAGTTGAAGATGAGTTTATAGGAGTTGCATGATAATAGAAGCTTGAGTACATGCATTTGAGGAAGTATGAGTATGTGGAGGTTAAGGAGTCATCTTATACATCCTCTACGTTTAGTCCCCTCAAGTATCTGTGCATGTCTCTAAAGGTGCAAACTCTTTTGTATGAGTGGATTACAGATGGTAGATTCCCTAGTATATTCCAAAATATTTTACAACCACTCGAGTCACCTATATATATAAGAATTGTAATGTTGTAGAGGGTGAGTTAGTCGGCTTTGTCTGTGTAAGGAGTTCAGCTCCGAGTTAAATACTTTGTCATGAGTTTTGTGCATGAACTATTGTTCATTTTGTCAATACCATGGAAACTTATTTTTCTCATATTTTTGTATTCATGCTATATGTGGATGAAATGTGATTGTAATTGATGCATATGCAAGTATTCTCATGAGCTTAAGTGAATGCGAGTAAATGATAAGTGATGGAATGCACAATCTCACTAAATATTTAAAATACTCTATACCTTGATCATCTGGAAACTATCATACGCACCTCGGGTGAGACCTGACCTCCTTCATTTTGGAAGGTTGAATCACATTAGACTACATCAAACCTATGTTAGACACTTTTTCACAGACTCCACCAAGTCTCTCATGAAGCCAACAATGTATATAATTTTTATAATTAATGTATTTTTTTTTTTTTTAAGTTTCTTTTTTACATTAAATATTTTAATTTTTTAATAAGCATAGATGTTACACAACTCATCCCTAATAACTCCTTTTTTTAAAATATTATAGTGGACATAACTAGACTCTAAACTACATATGACCTTTATCTTTGTAATTATACATTTTGTTCAAAACTACATCAAATTGAAAATCTTAAACTAAAAAAAAATTATTATCAAACCACTCCATTAGATATTTAAATTTATTCTTTTATCCCAAACACAATTTATATTACAACATTCTAACACTATACATCCATATATCAAAGATAAATATTAATTATTCACAAACAACATTATAAATAACCACATACAAACAACTCTGTACAAATAAAAATCTTAAATAAATAAAACTATTATTTAATTACTCACTTAAATATTCTAATTATACTTTTATATCTCAAACTAAAATTTAATGCAACACTTTAACATTAATCATTTTCATTTTATTGATGTATTAAAGATAAGTATTCATCATTCATATACAAGATCATGTACAATAACTCATAAATAAAAAAACTAATTATTAAAAAGACATTGACTCACATATAAAAAAAAACTAATTATTAAAAAAACAGTTTCTAAATCTAAATATTATAAATATATAAATTTCAATTAAAGTAAAGTAATCGTAATCAATTTCAATTAGATAAAAAAAAACATTTCAATTAAAGTAAAGTAAAAGTAATCAATCTCAATTAGATAAAAAAAAACAGCAAAGTAATCCACCCAAAGTAAAATATGGTCAAGACAACAATTTCAATGAAAAGTCTAGATATTAATAAAATATGAGTGAAGGATAGTAAATAGGGCAATGAGATGGTATTATAAAGGAGTTCAGTGCTAAGCAGTATTGAATATTGTGTTGATTGGTGTATAGGTTATTAGATTTGAATTGCTTTCAAATTAAACAGATTATAAACTACAGATAACAACATTAATATGATATAGTAGGATGGATATTGTTCTCGTTATTAAAATATTTTAAATAAATTGAAAATACTTTTATGTTTTATCAAATTTTCAAAATATATATATTGTAATCTATTAAATTTTCAAATTTTTTTATATATGTGAAATAAATTTCTAAGTAAAAAGATAAGATGATTCACAAAAAAAATGTATATTATAATCCATGAGAATTGATTCTTTTGAGAAAAATATAAATACTCTATGGACAGATAGTTTAGCTCTCCTTACTTCTTCAAATAAGAGTAATCTGCCCAAAATATATAAATACTTGGAGAGACAGTTTAGCTATCCTTACTTCTTTACGTAAGAGTGATCTATAATTTGGGTCTCCTATACAATATAATTTTTTTAGTAATATAATTTTTTAAGTAATGAAATATATAATGATTTTTTAATAAAAACTAATTCCAAACTGAGTAAGATTTAGGACTTACTCAACATCGGAGATAAGTTTGATGTCTCGAGGTCGATTTTACTGGTAAATCTACCACTTACATACAAATTTATTGGGGGCAGTTGGCATTTATTTTTTCATTGGGAGGATAAGTGTGTGTTAAATATTATGTTGTATTGGTTTTTGGGATTTTCATAGCGAGTATATTTTCAAATTTTTTAGGGAACTGTAAGTTGGGGATAACTATATATATATATTAAAATTCACCATAAAGATGTGTAGTTGTTTCATGCTTGTAAGCATAACAATCTATAGTATATAGTATTATGCACAATCATTAGAATTATAAATTTATTGGGGTAGTTGGCATTTATTTTCACTCATGAATGAGGGAGGATAAGTGTTTGTATTAAATACTGTGTTGCATTGGTTTTTAGGACTCCCTGGGATGGCCAGAGCACACTCCCAAATTTTGTAGGGAACGCTCAGTTGGGGACGACAATA
>SNQJ01S0068800.1:48421-69494 GCA_010110895.2 Picea sitchensis
ATTAAAGATAAGTATTCATCATTCATATACAAGATCATGTACAATAACTCATAAATAAAGAAACTAATTATTAAAAAGACATTAACTCACAAATAAATAAAAACTAATTATTAAAAAAACAGTTTCTAAATCTAAATATTATAAATATATAAATTTCAATTAAAGTAAAGTAATCAATCTCAATTAGATAAAAAAAAACATTTCAATTAAAATAAAGTAAAAGTAATCAATCTCAATTAGATAAAAAAAACAGCAAAGTAATCCACCCAAAGTAAAATATGGTCAAGACAACAATTTCAATGAAAAGTCTAGATATTAATAAAATATGAGTGAAGGATAGTAAATAGGGCAATGAGATGGTATTATAAAGAAGTTCAGTGCTAAGCAGTATTGAATATTGTGTTGATTGGTGTATAGGTTATTAGATTTGAATTGCTTTCAAATTAAACAGATTATAAATTACAAATAACAACATTAATATGATATAGTAGGATGGATATTGTTCACTTTATTAAAACACTTTAAATAAATTGAAAATATTTTTATGTTTTATCAAATTTTCAAAATATATATATTGTAATTTATTAAATTTTCAAAAAAAATTATATATGTGAAATAAATTCCTAAGTAAAAAGATAAGATGATTCAGAAAAAAATGTATATTATAATCCATGAGAATTGATTCTTTTGAGAAAAATATAAATACTCTATGGACAGATAGTTTAGCTCTCCTTACTTCTTCAAATAAGAGTAATCTGCCCAAAATATATAAATACTTTCTGGAGAGACAGTTTAGCTCTCCTTACTTCTTTATGTAAGAGTGATCTATAATTTGGGTTTCCTATACAATATAATTTTTTTTAGTAATATAATTTTTTAAGTAATGAAATATATAATGAATTTTTAATAAAAACTAATTCCAAACTGAGTAAGATTTAGGACTTACTCAACATCGGAGATAAGTTTGATGTCTCGAGGTCGATTTTACTGGTAAATCTACCACTTACATACAAATTTATTGGGGGCAGTTGGCATTTATTTTTTCATTCAGGAGTGAGGGAGGATAAGTGTGTATTAAATATTATGTTGTATTGGTTTTTGGGATTTTCATAGCGAGTATATTTTCAAATTTTTTAGGGAACGGTAAGTTGGGGATAACTATATATATATTAAAATTCACCATAAACATGTGTAGTTGTTTCATGCTTGTAAGCATAACAATCTATAGTATATAGTATTATGCACAATCATTAGAATTATAAATTTATTGGGGTAGTTGGCATTTATTTTCACTCATGAGTGAGGGAGGATAAGTGTTTGTATTAAATACTGTGTTGCATTGGTTTTTAGGACTCCCCGGGATGGCCAGAGCACACTCCCAAATTTTTTAGGGAACGCTCAGTTGGGGACGACAATAATATATATATATATATATATATATATATATATATATATATAGTAGAAATTCATCCATAACCATTGGTAGTTGTTTCATTCTTGTAAGCATAACAAGCTATAGTATATAGTATTATAGTATTATGCAGAGCCATTAGACTTGCCAATTGGAAAAGCTCAAGAAATTTAAAAAGAAGGTCAGGTGGCATTCCATCACTTGCTGCTAGACATGAGATATATATATATATATATATATATATTAGAATTCATCCATAACCATTGGTAGTTGTTTCATTCTTGTAAGCATAACAAGCTATAGTATATAGTATTATAGTATTATGCAGAGTCATTAGACTTGCCAATTCTGGAAAAGCTCAAGCAATTTAAAAAGAAGGTCAGGTGGCATTCCATCACTTGCTGCTAGACATGAGCAGAGTGCAGTTAAGCTTTAGGACACTTAAGTGAGAACTGTTTCTATAGCAGTTTTTCTTCCCCATATTTCTTGTTAATGATGATTATGTTAAAACATGAAAGACATTCTCTTCTCAATAGGTTTTGCAGATTTTTACAGTTGTGTTGAAAACCACTATAAAACACTTTGGTTATGTAAAGAGATTAAAATGATGTTTCACATTAAGAAGGTGATCGAAAAAAAATAAATTCAAACATTTAGTACCCAATCCAAGTCACTGCTATCTGATTGTTTTCACAATGCTCGAGGTTGGGATGGTAGAAGCACTAGACTTGAATGACTCTTGGAAACCCATGTACAATATATAAAGCTAAGATGACCAAAAAAATGAGAAGAATGAGAGCAGTAACCACAAGGATCAACGATTTGAGGAATTTTTGTTTGTTGTAATGTTGCCGAAATACGATATTTAAATCACTAGAAACCCAAATTGAAACCCATCATACAAAAGCCATGTTTTGAGCTACAACTTATACAATAGATTTAGATTCAGTGCTATACAAAAATAATGGATGGAAATAATGATCATATTGTACAATCATCAATTTTCATGATTGTCAAAACTGAAGATATATGCCTAGAATATCCCAAAAATCTGTCCATAAAATGTCTGAAATTTACCCAGAACATCCTCAAACTCTGTCCGAACATCCCTGAAATCTGCTAAAAACGTCTTGGAGACGACCAAAAAATCCTGGAGTCCCTAGCAATTTGAGAATGTTTCCTAAAGGTACCGAGGTCCCCGAAACACGGGAGCTGGAACGGTGGGTACGTTTTTTTGGGGGGAAACATATATTAAATATATCAAAATTTAAAAACTCGAAAACTGATGCTTATCGGATATTGCAAGTGGAAGTTACAGATGTAGTAATTGGATTTCTCAAGTTACAGTGACAATGCGGGTTGTAATAAACTATTGAGTTATATTTAAAACGTTAAAACAATTTAAACCTTTTGTCATTCTAAATGCTTATTCACTGAAACAGGAATGTTTCTTAATTGTTGAAACAAAAATGTTTATCAACTACAATAAAGATGGTTTTCAGCAATTAAAAGTGGAACTATCCCGGCACAATGGAAATATAGGTACCTAATAAGTATCTAATTACATGGGAATTTCAGCCATGACCTTCACGAGCTCATGAAAAGAATTCTGCTCTTAATGTGTGTTTTTCACAGCTCCTCAAGAAAATATATTGCCTAATTAAGCACTTCTACCATTGAATTTCAATGCTACACAGCATTAGGATCGGCATTAACTTAGTTGTCTCTTCTATATGGGAAAATATATGTATAGGATTGATGATTCACTATACTTCTGAAATTCAAGAACACTGACAAGTGGGCACATTTCTTGAAGCTTTCTTCCATGGCTGCAGTACAGAATCTGAATATTTGGAGGAGGAGGCTTGTAAGTTCCTCGGAACGGGCCCCGGCCATGGTTCCTTGCTTTTGAAATGCTGTGGAAACTATGTTGGCCATCCGCAGATTGGCTAAGCTTACTGAACGCCATTTTTTTAGCAGACTCGAAACCATGATCCTCAACCAAGCATTGAGGGTTTTGCAAACTAGGTTTGCCCAAAGCAATTTGATCTGCCTGAGCTTTTTGGGTAAAACCTGGATGGAAACATTTTTCTGAATCTGGAAGCCTGTTGTTATGGGAAGTTGCCGACATTCTAATTACTGGATGGCATCTACCAGCAAATTGAGAGATCCACCCATGTCACTGTTCTCCTGGCTTGCAATCTTTTGATTGTATAAACCAAGGCTTCTTATACAAGAGTTCTCATGACTTCTATCTTCATTACCACATATTCGAGTATTTCTATTATAAATCTGAGTATCATAACAGTTTGTAGGGATCTCGGGGAACCCTTCTGTTATAAAGCAGGAAAGTTGAAATGGGTACCCAGAAATTGGAATTATGATAAGCAACGCCTTCCACAATGAAATCTAAGACAGAAATTGGAATTATGATAAGCAACGCCTTCCACAATGAAATCTAAGACCGAAAGTCAGAGAGATTTGCGTTTACTTTAAGGAGTTTGGATGACGCCTTGACATTCATCGAATGTTGAATGCTAAACGGGATGTAGAGATGGAATGGATTCTTTTCTGCCCTTCATATTCATTCGCTGCTTCATATTTGATTGGCACTCTGAATTTTGTGGAGGGGGAGAATCTCGGTGTCCCAAATCGGTCCTTAAACAATTTGGGAAATTAGCAGAAACACCATCTATTGTTGGAGAAGAATGAGCAATACTGATCTTATGATCAAGTTGGGGAATACATGTGCTCTGCAGAGCCGATAAGAAGAGTAATCCTTAACTATTCTTATATGTAAGGCTACTGGTAGTCTTTCCCTCATCACAGCTCCTTAGAGACGCAGGCTCTTCTTCACTAATCAATACAGTCAATACAGTCATTTTACCTTTCCCAAGTTAAAAACTGATGTGGGTGTGAAGTATATTTGGGACTGAAACATACCTCTTGCGACCTATGGCAATGGCGTCCCCGGCCCGTGAAATCATTACCGAACCCTCAAGTCTCTGCAACTGATGGATCGGGCTGCATGGACAGTATTCACGTCCAGAAATTTGGCTTCTCCTCTAGCCTTTTAGACAGTTTTGGGTATTGTAGAACGATCGGAATTGGTGTGATCTTCCATGTTTTGGGGACGATTATTGAGGCGGAGAAGTTGCATGGTGAAAACAAGAATGACGGGACGAACGTTCGAAAACAGAGAGAAAGAAGAGGAATGAATGTTGGAAGACCGAGACCGTCTTAAGTATATTTATAGATTTTTACACAGCTCTATAGAGAGAGAAGGTGCAAACATCGTTCCTGGTTATATAGATGGAGAGAGGGCACAAGATTGCTTGTTTTCCTTGGGTCGGTTGGGCTATGGTCCAGCCTAGCAGTGGACCAGAGCGATTTTCACAACAATCAGTTTAGGTATGCTCCTTCGAAAATTTGAAATTTAAATTAGTAGTGGAAAATAAAAATAATTGATTTCAAAAAGTTATTGATTTCAAAGTTATTTTAGTTTTATAATTTTAGGTTACTGATTTTTTGGACATTTGTCTCAAATCTATTTTTTGAACATTTGTCTCAAATCTGGTAAGAGATTGTTAGATTTTGTAGATTTGAGTGATTATTTCTGTATAAATCAGGAGGTTTCGTGAGATTTTTCACCATGTTGAATCCATTTTTATATTCAGAAATAAATTTGAATAACAAAAAAATAGTGATTTATGTAAATTTATATCACCTAATTTAAAGAAAAAACCATTCATGAAACCTAAAAACACCTTTTATAATTTGAATGAAAGATGTCTTAAAATTTAAAGATGAACGTTGAGAAGTTTAATTTTAAAAGATGGATGTCGAGAAGTTTATATTTAAAAGCTAAAAGCTAATTATGTTGAAGGCGTTTTCTAAAAGATTCTCGTCGTTTGTTAGTGATGTATTGATGTATTGGAAATCACCACATGTTTTCATCTGCTTTTATATAGTAATGATTGCTCCAGAAACTTATGGACCTACAGAGAAGGTTCCACCTAAGCGTTTAATATGGAAATGGGATAGCAACTACTACTACATTTATATAACTGTATCTCTCGGGCCATGCATTAGATGTGGTTGAAATGTTCTTTACCCCTGCAACCGCAAGAAGGCAGTCTGCATTTATTTCAGTTCAATTTATCAACAATTTCCATCGACTGACAAATCTGTAACAATTGAAGACCACATGCAACCTGGACCAAGTCGCTTCTGTAAACTGATATGTTTATATATAGTGCTTGACTGTTACTATGCCAGAGAATATCGCTTGCAAAACCAGACAAATATCCTTGAAGTGCTCTCGATTTCAAGCTTGGCTCTTGTTCCTACTTGTCTGGTTTAGCTCATCTGGTCTCGTCCATATGTATACGAAGATCAAGTAAACCAATTATTCATATAAAATATACGTGTGGTAGTTAATTGTTCTCATAACTTTATCATTGAATTGTTCGTTTTCTCTTCTATAATGAAAATGGCCATTGGGTATTCTGAAGAACAATAAAAAAAAATAGGCAAACACATTCTACGATTCTACGATTAATGGTACAAAATTTTATAAATATCAATATATGAAATTGGCATTGGCTAGTTGTTCTAGGAAATTGTTTTTTTCGTCTTGATATAAATTTACATGAATCTAGTTAGTTTTTGTTATGTTTAAAAATTCATTTCTGAATTCAGAAATGGATTCAGCATGTTGAAAACTCCCAAGCCACTCGGATTTTTACAAAAATAATCACTTAAATCACAACCGCAATATGTAATGTTCTCAGATTTCGGGCAAATATCCCCAAAAATAATCTTCATTTAGTAGAATTTTTAGTCTACAACTATGAAATTAAATACAAAATTAAAAAAATCAAAAAACTAAAAAATTATGTACCTAAAAACTTGGGTTACAAAATTCAAAACTAAAACCAAAAAAATTATGCATCTAAAAAACTACACCTAAAAGAAAAAAAAACCATCCGAAAGAAAATTAGTTACTCTGTCGAATAATTATCAAATAAAATCATTTAAAATAGAGTTTGTTTTTAATATAGCAGAGACTATTTAAAGACAAGTTACTTATTCACAAACCTCATGTACGTCCCAAACACAAAGGAGGACAATGTCTGTTAAAATGACATTCTTAAGCAATACCTCAATCTAAACTTCATCCTGCACATATACTATGACTGAGTAGTTAGGTCCAACTAGCAAACCTCCATAAAATAAAAACAAAATAGTGCACCTAAAGTAAAATATGGCCACCAAAAGAATTTCAGTATAAGGCAATGTTACCTATGGAAGATAGGTGTGTTGAATAATTTAAAAAAAAAAAAATTAAAAATAGCGTTGCTTTAATCTAGCAGAGACTATTCAGAGACTATTTAAAGACAAGTTACTTATTCACAAACCTCATGTATGGCCCAAACACAAAGGAAGACAATAGCTGTTAAAATGACATTCTTAAGCAATACCTCAATCTAAACTTCATCCTGCACATATACTATGACTGAGTATTTAGGTTCAACTAGCAAACCTCACTAGAGTAAAAACAAAATAGTGCACCTAGAGTAAAATATGGCCACCACAAGAATTTCAAGAAAAGGCAATGTTACTTATGGAAGAAGTGTAGGACAATAAATGGGGCAATGGGAACTGACTACAACATTTCATGTAAAAACTGAAATTCCTTAATAGATCCATCAAATTTGAAACCAATCCATGTTCTGTGTTAATCAAAATCTGCAGTGAATTCCAAAGGGGAAGAACGGGTGGATTTGGCTGAAAATGCAATGTTTAGTCAGCCAGGATTGGTATTTTTGGAAAGATGTAGACCCTGTGGAGATGAGACATTGGCTCACACTTTGGCTCCAGCATGTATCATTTTTTATGCATCTTTTCATTTTTTAATAGTGAAATAAAATCTGCTCTTTCTAATTAAAGGAATCTCAAACCAGGTAAGATTTATGACTTGTTGATTTTTGAACACTCAATATCCTAGATAAGTCAAGAATCAGCCAGAGAAATGGTTAGTGTATTTATATGAGGTTAATTTTACTGGTAAATCCCACAGCAATTTACACTCTATACAAAACATAGGGCTAGCTTTAAAGCCATTAGTCTTGGCCAACATCTATTTTTCATTCATCAGTCTCAAGGGAGTGCTTGATATTGAATCATTAATGATATCGAAAGCTCAAAAATTTTGAAAACCTGTTACTTCAGAGTCCAAATGCTTATCGGCTGCTGCAAATGGACTTCACAAACCACAGTAAGAATGTGGGTGTTTTATAAACATGAGTTACATTTAAACCCCAAAAAATAATATGAAATGTTTATCAACTATAGCAGCAAGTGGGCTTCCCAAGCCACAGTGAAAACATGAGTGACTAATAAAAATCGAGTTACATTTATGGCCTGAGCTTAGCCAATTCAAAAACGAACTTACATTTAAGGCGTGATCTTAGCCAACTCGAAAACGTGAGTTTCTTATAAGCATCAAATCAGTTACGTTTGAACCCTAAAAAGATTAACCTGAGATACTTATCAGCTGTAGCAAGAAGTGGACTTCCCAAGACACAATGGGAACAGGGGTGCTTCATAAACATCAAATTATATTTAAGGCCTGAGCTTAGCAAACTCAAAACAAAAGAAAAATTGCCAAGTGAGTGCATGTTTTCCCAGCTCTTCAAAACTGCACATATGGCCAAAGTAAACACCTCTACCCTGAAGTTTCGACGGTACATAGCATTAAGAACGGCATTAACTTAACTGTCTCCTGTATATGGTAAGAAATATTTATGGGATTAATGAGCCACCATACATCTGATATTCAAGAACACTAACAAGTTTGCACTTTTCTTGAAATTTTCTTCCATGGCTGCAGGACAGAATCTGAATACTTGGAGGGAAACGCTTGTAATCTTCCTCGCTTCGTACGAGAGAAGGACATGGTGCCTTGCTCTATCTCACCCACTTTTGAAATGCTGCTAAAACTATGTTGGCCATCCCCAGATTGGATAACCTTATTGAAGGCCAATTTTTTTGTAGACTCCAAACCATGATCCTCAACTAAGCATTGATGATTTTGCAAGCTAAGTTTGCCCAAATCGTTTTTTAACCGTCTGAGCATCTTTTTTGGTAAAGCCTGGATTGAAACCTTTTTGTGAATCTGGCGGCCTATAGTTTTGTGAAGTTCTTGACCTTCTAATAGCTGAATGGCATCTACCAGCAAATTGAGAGATCCACCCATGTCACTGTTTTCCTGGCTTTCAATCTTTTGATTGCATAAACCAAGGCTTCTTATACTTGAATTCTCCTGACTTCTATCTTCACTACCAGATATATGAGTATTCGTATCATAAATCTGAGCATTAATAACAGTTTGTAGAGATTTACGGAATTAGAAAGCAGGAAAAGTGGAATGGGTACTCATAACTTGGATAATTCTGATGAAAAACGCATTGCAAGTGAAGTCTGAGACAGAAAGTTAGAGAGATTTGCACTTACGTTAATGGACTTGGAGGACGCCTTGACATTCATAGAATGCTGAATGCTGGGAATGGAATGTAGAGATGGAATGGATTCTTTTCTGCCCTCGATATTCATTTTCTGCTTCATATTTTCTTGGCACTGTGAATTTTGAGGAGGGGAAAAGTCTTGATCTCCCAAATAGGCAACTAAGCAATTTGGTAACCTAGTAGAAACACCATTCATTGTTGGAGAAGAATGAGCAATATTAATATTATGATCAAGCTGTGGTATATATCTGTTCTGCAGAGCCGATACATTATAATAATGCTTAAATGTTCTTCTAATTGGGAAAAGGCTATTCCTAGTCCTTTTCTCATCAGCGCTCCTTACAGAAGCAGGTTTCTTTTCACTAATCAATAGACTGTTCTTTCCTTTCCCAAGTTGAAAACTGATGTGGGTGTGAAGCCTATTTGAATGAAACATACCTCTTGCTGCATATGGATATGGCGTCCCCGTCCTCTGATATCATTTCTCGAACCCCCAATTCATCAGCAATTCTCTACAACTGATGAATTGGGCTGCATTGACACTCCGCTCGCCCTTTTGACAATTTTGGGTGTTTTAGAACGGTCGGAGTTGAGCTGATCTTCGAAGTTTAGACGACAATTACCGAGTTAAAGAAGTTGCAGAGTGAGAACAAGAATGGCATGGAAGCAGCATGAACTTGCAAAGTAAAAAAGAATGAGAGTTTACTCAAAACGGAAAGAAAGGAATGAAGATTTGAAAAAAATGGTGTTAACCATTACAACTGTAAAGCAACATAGCATACGCTATTCCTCCTTATATGCATGGATCGAGAGCAGAATGGTGTTTTCCTCCAAGTCGCTAGTGCTATGGTTTATTTAGGGCGGTTGGACTGTGGTTCAGTGATAGATGGTATTTATGTATTTAAGGATTAATAAATTAATTTTAAGATTATAGTTGGCTAGTTAATTTACGAATCCCAGATTTGCATTATTAATCAATTTTAATAAAAAAGTGTTAAATATAATTTTTAACATATGGAAAAAATACTATTTGTGTTATAGAGGGATTCTACAACTTAGTATAGTAGGTAGGAGAAGTTGTTACCTTAGGGGTTCTACAAAAGGGTTCTACAATTTAGTAGGGAGGAGAAGTTGTTAAGTTAGGGTAATGTTAGATTTTAAAGATTACATAAATTTTAAGAATTTAAAGTTGGTTTAATTAATAAAAATAAAATTAAATTAAATAAAAAAAAAAAAAAAAAAAAAAACCTTACATAAAAAAAAAAAAAAAATTTAGACCCTAGGAGAGATTTTGATCTCCAAACTTGATAAAACCCCGGATAAAAATGAATCTGCACATTTTAATTGATTTTATTTCACATATAAATATAATATTTAACAATTTTTATACTTTATTAAAATAAACTTCATTAATTTATTTGTATTTCCTGTTCATACATAAATATAATATTTAACAATTTTACATTTATTAAATAAAATTTACTAATTTTAAATTTACCATTTTAATAACATTCTTTTCCCTAAAATTTAAAATTCTTTGATCTCAATAATTTTCGGTCACTATTTTATTTATCCATTTAGATTTGGTTAAACATTATATTTTGCCATCATTAATACTTCTCATTTAACTTTCTTAATTGCATTAATTTGCCTTTGTACTTTCTTTCAAAGTGGTATCTTAGTATCTTCACTAATGCTCTCACCTATTCTATACTTATAGAAAACATCTATTATAAATTTTATAGATTTGTGGTTTTCACATTTAAAGAAAATAAATTATTTAATTTGAATGCTTAACTGATTATTGCAATATGTGCATCACAATTTAGAGGAACCATGTGTTGATCTAACTTTGTTTTGATATAGTTTTAGAACAAAATCTATATACCATTTTGATTCTTCATTTTCAAACTCTCTATCATTTGCAATGACCTTTTTATCCATATGTTGTATTGTAGGTGGTTATGTTTATAATAATCATTTGCCATTAAAAACAGATTTTTAAATTCATTTTTACTTTGGTTGGTATTTTATATTTATTTTTATAATTTATAATTATAGCCCAAGTAAACTTTCTATATCCTTTATATTGGAACATATTTCTTAAATTAATAGATTTCTAAATCCATTTTTCTTACTAGTTGGTATTCTATATTTTTCTTATAAATATAGCCCAAGTAAACTTTCTATGTCCCTTATATTGGAACATCCTTCTTAGATTCTTGATTAGAAAGACCAACATCACATTGGTTTAAGGGGTTTATAACCTTGCTACCATTCAATGCCATATTTTTCATCCAAGGCTCCTTAGCCTTTCATTAGGCCTCAACTTCTCAAGTTTATTATCATCAAATTTGTTTAATGACCATTTGACCAATATTTATATAAAAGTGTTCATGATTGTGTAGATTTTTTTATTTCCACATATTTTTTCCATCTAGATCCAAACATTTGTTTCACCTTATGGTTGCAACATAACAATGACATTCTTATGTACATTCCATATCCATCATTCGGGAATATGCATGTTGATTCTTGTGCAATCATAAATCCTTTTACATATGAATATTTGCCTTTCTTAAGGTATATTAATGGATTGATATTCACTATCTACATAAAATGTAGAAATACGCTTACAATGATGAGCCAAATCTATTTTTTACCAACCTTCATAAGATCCTTTGACATCCTATCTATTAATAGTAGGTATAACAAAGTAGATTTGTATAATCTTGTTTAATGCCCCTTTAACTAATACATATATGAACTTGTTCATGATCTTGTAGTTTTTGTGATTTCCACATATCTCATGCTTATGTACATTACATATTCATCATTTGACAATGTCCATACTTATTCTCATACAATGATGTATCTTCAAAATCTTTCTACATATGAATATTTTCCTTTCTTAAGGTATATTAATGGAGTGATCTTCACTATCTATACATGATATACAAATACCCTCACAATGATGAACCAAATCTAGTTTTAGTCGGCCTTCATAAGATCCTTTGGCATCCTATATATAGATGAATAATATCTGTCGACTTCTTCCTTTGAACTTTTAGAGAGGAAAAAATAAAGATTTTCATATCAAGTGTGTTTGCATACTTATTTTCAACTCTCTAGTTTAACAAGGTTAACCTAGGAATCTTAAAGATAAGAGGGAACAAACTACATATATATTCTTTCATTATTGTTTTATTACTCTATAAACTAACTAAATTAGATTAGTGTGTATATTTCTTTTTCAACTCTAAATAAGATTCATATTTAGTGTATATATCATTCAGATTGGATCGTTATATAATTTGTCATCTATCTTAGTACTTCCAGTGTGGAAAAATTAGAGGATTTGGATTGCAGAGCTCATTTTAGTGGTAGGTTTCAGTTTGGAGATTTGAGGTTCAGAACCTTCCAAAGCCATTTTGAGGCATCAAATGGTATTTTTGGGGGTCAAAACTTCTCAAGTATAGCTCCTAGCCCCTCGATGTTATTCGATACACTAAGACTTTCCAATGGTGCGAAAATCACCTCAATTAGAGCTTGTATGTGGAATTTATTCCTCCCACAAGTTGGCCTACCTTGTTGACCACCATGATATTGAGTGGATGCCACGTTAGCCCCCATTACTCACATATGTGGGGCTATCCACGTGTGGACTTTCAAGAAGGTTCTAGAAGGTCCAAAACCTTATCACCAATTGAGGGTTGAGAATGCAAAAACCCTAACCCGAGACAACTATCAAGCTATGTTAAATATTGGGCCACCAGGAGGAGAAAGGGTTCCATTCTTTTAGCATCGTACTTTTTCCATAGTTGAGAAGATCATCTAGGAGTGAGATTTGAGAGCATAATAGAGGAGAAAGATGATTCTGTAGTGGTCATTCATGCCATAGTGTCAAAGGAAACTCCATAGGGAGTGTCTCTTTCTTTGTATTTGGATTTCATTATTGAAGAAAAAAGAGCATAGCAGAGCATAGGCTCACCTTCTAGCTAGGTTTTCTCATGTATTGGGTTTCCCAGGATACATCTTATGTTCATTTGTGTGGATGGTGTGTTCATTTGCTTAGTCTTTCATTTTTGTATTTCAATTATTTCATTAATTTGAGCAATAAGCTAGTGATAATAAATATGAGATCAAGGAAATAAACCTGATAATAAAATATTTTCATAATAATATAAGATTTGTTGTGACGAGTTGTTCTAGTGGAATATCCATGGTAGTTTACAGATCATATTAGTATCAGAGTTCTTTGCAGTATTCGTGGAAAAGTTGCAAGATCCAATAATTGGCTTAAGAAGGAAGCCACACAACCCTAGCCACGATGGATGAGTCATTTCATAACAACCCTCAAGATGCAATAGAAGAGATATTTGTGAGGCTAGAAGAGCAATTCATTGATATCTCTCGCAATATGGCCGTCCTCATGGCATCTCTAGTGAAAAAATTTAGACTTTTCAAGGAGGTTGGTGGCTCTAACTCAGAAGTTGGATCAAATGAGAAATATAGAGATAATGAAGACCCAAAAAAGAAGTCGAAAAAAGAGTCTGAGAAAGATCAACCAAGTTCCAATACCATCACTCCTTCACAAACTCTATTTAAAATGGAAGAGAAAGTGAATATAAATCCCTATAAAGATGAGATTGATTTTGTTAAGTTGAGTCATTGATTGCAACAGTTAGAAGTGTATTTCACTATCCATAATATAGATGGAGAGAAAAAAATTTCATTTGCCCGATTGAAACTAGAGGGCCATGCATTAACTTGGTGGGAAAGCCACATGGAGACACTTAGGCTAGAAGGTGATCCACCAATAAATAAGTGGGGCAATTTTAAAATGCTCATCAAGTCCCAGTTTTACCCTATTGGGTATGTAGAGGACCAATGGATCCTTTGGAATCACTTCAGGCAGAGGCAGGGGTAGAGTATGCAAGAGTACACAACCAAATTCAGGAATATGGAAATCATGTTGGGTATCTCTACCAATAACCCAAACGTACTCCTCAAGTATTTGGGGGGTCTACACAGTCATTTGTGAAAGCAAATGATGCTCTTTAAACCCAAGATTGTTGATGAGGCATGTGTGCAAGAACAATACCTGGAGAACATAAGCCATAAGAAAGGGAAACCAAGTGGTTCTAAGCAGAAATGCCACCAATATGCCTCCAAGGAGGGGATTCAGAAGAAGTGGAAAGGAAAAGACAAGAAGATGATAGCTATTGCACATCAGTGCAAGGATCTAAAAAATCATTGCAACCATTGCAATATTGATGGTCACATTGAAGACAAATGTTGGAAGCTGCATCTAAAGTTGAATCCAAAGAACTATAAGAAGGATGCAAAGAAGAAGAACCTGCTAGGCATGGATTCATGCAACCAGGTAGAGAATAGCTCGGATGTGGATGAGAAGATTTTCTGCACTTTAGTGCAGAACTATTGGATAGGTGTTATATTCTTTGCACATGTGTTGGGGGGGAGGGGGGAGGTGCGTTGGGTATGTGTTATATTCTTTGCATGTGGGTTTTGGTAGCTACGAAATACCTAAAATATTTTATATATTGTATTGTGAATGGTGAAATTAATACAATGAAGAGTTGAGAGGTGTGGTGCTAGGGAACGTTGGTTTTATCTCGGTTAAGGGTTTCCAGTTTATATCTTTGTGTACTATGTGTATGAGCCATTGATTAATTTGTGTTTTGCTTAAGAGTATGTATGCATTTCTTTACTTCACAGGTTTAAAACTTATATGCAGTATCAGAGCACATTTTGTACTTCAAGGGGGCGCCTTTGTTGTTGAGAGTTTGGCTCGATCTTGATAGATCAAGTTTATCTTAGGCATGTGATAAACATGGGTTTAGTGGGAGCTTTGTAGTGGTGATTCATGTGTTAAAAGAGAATGGTGAACAGTTCTAGAATCGAGATTGAGAAGTTCAATGGTCAAAACTTTGAGCTATGGAAGCTCAGGATGGAGGACCTTCTTGTGGACAAAGAACAATGGAGCGTTGTGGATCTTGGTACACAACCTACTGGTACACAATCTATTGGTACACAAACTACTAGTACTCAATCTATTGGGAGAACTTGGATAGAAGAGAAAGGAGTATGATCAGACTCTTCCTGGAAGATTCAATATTATTGAATGTATCGAGAGAATCTACAACCAAGGAACCATGGGAAAAGTTGGGGAATTTGTATCAGTCAAAGTCTCTGGTAAACAAGTCGTTTCTTCGAAAGAAGTTGTATCATCTTAGGATGGAAGATGCAGATTATGTGACAGAGCATATAAATTCCTTCAATACTCGGGTAAGTGATCTTGTCTCTATTAATATTATGCTTGTAGAAGAAGATGAGTGTATTAGTTTGTTATGTTCTTTTCCAAACTCCTGGGATAATTTGGTTGTAGCAATTGGTAGTACCACACAATCTGCATTGAAGTATGAAGATGTAGTTTCATCCTTGTTATTGGAAGAGATGAGGTGGAAAAGCATGGATAGTCATAACACATATGATTTATTTGTAAGAGGTCATCCCCAAGATAGGAATACACATAAGTCTTTGGGTGAGATATCTAAATCTAAATGTATATCTAAATCCCTAGGAAAATCTTTGAGGAAATGATGGAAATGTGGTAAATTTGGGCATTATAAGAAAGATTGCAAGTCTAAGAAAGTTGATAAAGCAAATGGATCTGATGATGCCTCTTTGACAGAGGCAAAAACCTCCACAGAAGAAGGAGGTGATGTTTACATGGCATCTATAGGTACATATGCAGATCGTGATGTATGGTTGATCGACTCAAGTGCATCATTTCATATGACTCCTCACAGGGAGTGGTTTAGTGAATATGAAAATTATGATGGTGGTGATGTCTTCATAGGAGATGACTCGACAACCAAAATCATGGGAGGTGGAAGGGTTAAGCTATTGCTAAAGATGGAAGGATTAGAACTCTCCTTGGAGTTATGCACATTCCAGATCTAGCCAAGAGCCTAATATATGTAAGTAAGTGAGATGATGCAAGTGTGGATACTTTATTGGGAAAGGGCACTTGCAAGATGGTACAATGAGCAATGGTGTTGATGAGGGGAGTTCGATGTGGAACTCTATACAAGTTATTGGGAAGCAATTACAATAATGGGTGTAACAATTTTATTGTCCCTAAGCAGAGAAATAAAGAAGATAGGATCCATACTTTCCTTGGAAAGAAGACCATATTGTGGCATCAAATATCGGGACATATTGAAGATAAAGGTCTTTGATCACTACACAGTAAAGGTATGGTTGAAGTTATGTCTAATTGCACCCTGGATTTTAATTTCTATGAACATTGCATATATGATAAACAAAATCGAGTAAGATTTACATCTAGTGCTACAAGAGCAAAGATGATCTTAGAGTTGATACACAATGATGTGTTCGGACCTGTGTATGTTCCATCACTGTATTATGTTTCATTCATAGATTATTTCTCAAGGAACACATGGATTTATTTTCTTAGGAAGAAATATGAGGTATTTGATAAATTTAAAAAGTTTAAGGCTCTGGTAGAAAATCAAACAGAGAAGAAAATAAAGGTGTTGAGGACAGATAATGGTGGAGAATCATATGGGAATGAATTCAAAGAGTTCTGTAAGAAGTGTGGTATAACAAAGTAGAAGACTACTCCATACACACCTCAACACAACGAGGTTGTAGAAAGGATGAATATGATGTTGATGGAAAAATCAAGGAGGATGCTCAATGGTGTCAAGTTAGGACAAGAATTCTGGACATAGGCATTCAATATTGCATGTTACCTGGTAAATATATCACCCTCATCAGTGTTGGTGGAAAAAACTCTGCATGAGGTATGGAATGGTAAGAAACCCTCTCTTGAACATCTTAGAGTGTTCGGTTGTGATGCTTGTTATTACCGAAAAATCGTCCACAACATTACAAACAATGGTTGAAGAAAGACATCAATTCCAACAACAATTAGTACACCTACAACATCAAAATCCATCAAAAGGCATAAAACTATATACTTGGTTCAAAAATCAAAGTGCACAAATTCACCAAAGGAAGCGCGCGCACTGTGTGCAAAATGCGCGGGTCAACACGACCCTAATTGCGCATTGTGTGCAGAATGCGCAGGATGCGTGACTGTCTACGAGAAAAATGGTGCACTCCTCATGAACAACCCATTTATGAATCTTGTCGACCTCTCAACCACTTCTAGTCTGACCCCCAACAAGATTTGACACTCAGATCTGAACGAAATCTAGTTTGGAGGATGGTCAAGGGCTAGGATGTACCCTAAAAGGCCCCTTGATCACATTATGAACAAGTTACATCTTTCCATTAATGGACACTATAAATATGTTCCATGGGTATGCTAGAAAAATAAGAACTTCAAGGTATTGTTATGTTGCAAGAATTCTTCTTGGAAAATCCTTTTTTCTCTTTGAATCATTCAAGCACTATAGCAAGGGCCATTCCACTCACCTCTTGAGAGGATTGGCATTGTATTTCTTCACCATTGTTACTTGCCATTGTATGAAGCGAAGAAATCTCTATTAGGGAACTCGAGATCCCTCCCAAGGAGGAAGAGGGGATTCATAAGTCCCTACCTTTCTCTACGGTGCTAGCCTATCAATACATTGATGCATTGGTAGCTATATGATTGTCATTTTCATTTTTCATGGTTCTAGTTCTTGCAAGTTTTTCTAACCTTTGTTTCCTTTTACTTTTGTTTTTATTTCCTTGTTTCATGTGTATTTGGTTATCTAATCAAATCACAACCTTCTGTCTTGTTTAACTGACTTAACTAGGCAAGTAAGTGTTGTGTTTTTGCTCACGCATGTGACAAAACCAACACAACAGATTGGCGACCATACTGGGGATTGCAAATCAAATTCCTCCCTATTTAAGTCTTGAGAGCACTTCTTTCTAATTGTTTGGATACGAAGGTACCAAAACCAGCCTAATCCCGTCTTCCAAAGTTAGAATTCAGAGCCAAGGAAAAATAATTTCGTTTTGAAATTTCTTTCCCGATGCGTGACAGGAAGTGCACAGCTTTCGAAGCACACAGACGCGCATTCTGTGCTCTGTGCATGTAAGAGCCTTCATAAACCTGCATATTATGTGCATTCTACACGCTTAGCACGACTGGCAGAACTACAATCCGCGCACAAGTTCATTTTTTGGCAAATTGTAAGGGTTTTATGAGTGGTTTGAGGGCCCCTTGCCTTCAGATTTTAATTTCCTGCACTTTGTAAAGCAATCACACTTCACTTAGAGTCCTTTCTGTTAGCGACAATTCTTGTCTTCGGCATCGGGATATCCAGGTCTGCAGGTTGCACAAGGAGCGCCCAAGCGTAGCGCACAGAAGAAGTCCTTTTTGGACCTAAAATCAAACGAGCGGGCAAAATTATAGTGTCAACGGTCCAGATTCATCCATATGAGCGGATCAACGGCTGGCGGGAAATCGTGGATAGCAGAGTTGCGCCGAGAATAGCGCAAATAGATCGTGCCCATATTGTATGCAGGAATGGATAGCAGCCGTTCATCCCAAAGGACGCATGGCGCGAGATCTAGTCGCATCGGCATTTCGGCATTCGGGAGTTCGAAGGGTGAAGGTTCCAGGTTGCCCTATATCTCGAAACCCTGAACTCCGAAGGCACCCAAAATCGGGCCCGTAGTATTACGGAGCATTCTCAGCCGTCCATCCAAAGGGGACACCTGGCGCCCAATTGAGCCATCTCGGCGTTTCGCCCATCGCGACTCCGAGGCGCAAGGAGCAGCTCCGTCGTATTCCTGATACGCGAGGTGCCGGGAATGTCCAAGACTCAGGCCCACAGCATCGTCGAGCGGGTCCAGGACCGTCGGATCTAAGAAGGACGCGTGGCGCCAAATTTAACCATCTCGGCGTTTCGCTCATCGCGACTATGATAAGCAAGGATCAGCCCCTCCATATTCGCGAACGCCAAAAACGCCTTCGAGAATAAACGTAGGGTCATAGCCCGCAGTCACTTGAGAAAGGAAGAGAGTTATGCAAAGGTGCCAAAGCGTCGGGTTTTTCCACAGAAGGGAATACCGTGTCCTCCAAGACCATTTCAGCCCTACTTTAATCCTGGTACTCGCTAAAGAATTAAATGCAGCTGAACAGAGGTAGTTGAAACCTCAGCTCACTTATTGAATGCAAGGTATGAGGGTTCCGACAGATAGTCTGCCCGAGACGGTCCTATACACTGATTTTCTCCAAAGGGTCATGGTTGGTCCTCATCTGACCAGAGAAAGTATGTGCACGCCATGTTGGCCTTTAATGTTGCAACTATCTCCCCTGCAAGAGCCATGCACAGTTAAGGTGGCGTCTAACGAAAGTTATCCGTCCGAATTTGGCTGAAGGGACACCATGCCTTGGATGACTAAACATGCCTCTAATAGGCGAATTTTGCTGAGTATATAGACTCAGTCTTTGTATTTTGTAAGGCATCGATGGTTTCGAGAATAAACGTGGGGTCACAGCCCGCGGTCACTTGAGAAAGGAAGAGAGTTATGCAAAGGTGCCAAAGCGTCGAGTTTTTGCACAGAAGGGAATACCGCGTCCTCCAAGACCAGTTCAACCCTACTTCGATCTTGGTCCTCGCTAAAGAATTAAATGACGCTGAATAGAGGTAGTGGAAACCTCAGCTCACTTATTGAATGCAAGGTATGGGGGTTCTGACAGATAGTCTACCCGAGACGGTCCTATACACTGATTTTCTCCAAAGGGTCATGGTTGGTCCTCATCTGACCAGAGAAAGTCTGCGCACGCCATGTTGGCCTTTAATGTTGCAACTATCTCCCCTGCAGGGCCATGTGCAGTTAAGGTGGCGTCTGACGAAAGTTATGCATCCGAATTCGACTGAAGGGACACCATGCCTTGGATGACTAAACATGCCTCTAATAGGCGAATTTTGTTGAGTATATAGACTCAGTCTTTGTATTTTGTAAGGCATCGATGGTTAAGCAAGGCTCCTGATTGTAAAGTTTTGATGAAGCGCTAGTCGCTCTGGTTAATGTATAAGGCATTTGAGACTTCTTACTTTATGGATGTCAGCTTCTTTTCCATCTCTTGTATACTGTGTTAGAACAACTCGAAATTGGAGGATCCAGTCGAGTTGTAGCTGTTATAGGATGATGTAGGTTGGATCACTGTAACAGTTACATTGTTTCTAATCGGTTCCTGTTATTTTCGTAGCGCTGAATGACTTAGAATTGGAGGATCCAGTTGAGTCACCCTTCAGCTCCTTGAAGCTCCGGACCAAGAGGATCTTGGCTTCTGAGTTTTTCATCCTCAAGCTTCCGACGACTTGTCGCCCGAGGCAATCTTGCTCGCCCTTCTCACAAGTCTTCCCTCTGTCACCCTTTAATCCATTTACTGACAGAAGTTGGATCAAGACCTCCCTTGCTGCATACATACCAGGCCCGGTATCCTAAGTCAAAGTTTTATCTTCTTGAGTCTTTACCCATTTGATCACCCCATTTATTAAACCGTGACATAAAAACTGATGGGCGTCGGGCTCTGCTCCTGCAAGCAATCCAGGAGTGACTTCTGACGCTAACATTTATGGCGCCGTTGCCGGGGATGAAGTTGAAGATTTTCCCTGGGCAGAACGACATTGAGCCTCTGATTCTAAAGGTGCATTAGACATCAGAGCCCTTAAAGATTGCTACTGTGCACCTGGCGACTCCACTGTGGTGACTCCATTGTTTCCACATCACTGTTTCAGCTGTGACTACTGTTAGCACACTTGAAAGCTGACCCTAAGGAGCTTTCTCGAGAAGGTTTCAACAGCTGCTTTCTAAGCCTGAGAAGCTTCCTAGGGTAACGACAACGTTAAGATATGGTCTTTGATGGTGAATAAGGACCAGGCACATTTAAAGCTGCGCATCTTTCACCTGGCAACTCCATGATTCGAGGATCAATTGGCGACTCCACTGGTTCGATATGGAGAAAATTCTGGCTCAAAGGTTTGCTTTCTGTGACTTTTCCCAGATAGTTGGGTTTCCTAATGCACTTCCTGATAGAGACCAATGGGAAGATTTCCTCCCTGAATTTCATGCAACAAGTTGGGAGGAACCAGCTGAGCATTTACTGGACTTC
>SNQJ01S0068800.1:69504-91434 GCA_010110895.2 Picea sitchensis
TACTTAAATCACTAGACACCCAAATTGAAGCCCATCATACAAAACCCATGTTTTGAGATACAACTTGTACAATAGATTTAGATTCAATGCAATACAAAAATTATGGATGGAAAGAATGATCATATTGTCCAATCATCAATTTCCATTATTAGAATTTAAGGGAAAAATATAGACTAGCTAGGAACATAAATCATTTTAAAAATATTTGCTACTGTAATTCTGGATCAGCAATACATTCAAAATTTTTGACGTAAAATCTAATAACAGAAATCATAACATAGATCTGAGTATTACCTTAGCGAAACAAAGAATAAATTTCTAGATGTGTTTATGTTATCCTCTTTGATGTATGCTCAGAAAAAACTTTAAGGGATCATGGATCAAACCCTCAGGGTAGATCTCATCATGATCATTAGGACAATTGCCAAGAAGAACCTTTAGATAGTAGACCAGAAAAAACTAACCAGCTGGCTGAGAATCAAGAGGCCGAGTCATTGTCAAGTAAAAGGGCTAAGCACAGAACACCACTGTTCATCCTAATGGTTGAAAAGAGACCTCAAACAACCTTAGTAATTTCTGCCCAGAAAACACAAAACTGTTACATCAAGGGCAGAAATATCAACAGTTCTAAATCTAGTTCATAAAGAATTAGGTTGTTAGAATACGACACACAAAAGGAAACAAGGATTCTCTAGACAACAAGGTGGTACCAGCAAACACTGTTGGAAAGACAACAAGGAGGCACTAACAAACACCAAGACAGCAAGGGCGACACCAACAAACACTAGGACAACGAGGGCGACACCGGCAAATAGGAACCATACCTTCAATCAACAACACAAGGAGACCTATGGCAAGTTGGAAAATACCCTTAGGGAAGTGAAAACACGAGGCTGGAGAGGGTAATCCCATGGTGGTTGTAGCAGACCTTAACACACCAAGAAAACCTGTCTTAGAGGGGCCACAACCACTTAGCAAACTGAATAATAGGAGCCACAGAAAACCTCACACTAACACTCAACTAGGAGAGAGTTTGAGTGTGTTGTGAGTGAGGTAGGTCACTTTATTTATAGTTTTGGTAGGTAGGTTAGGGCTATCACATTAGCCCTAACTTTAAGGTTAGGTTTAAACCCTAATAATTAAACAATTAAACAAATAATATTTTATAATATAAAATATTAAATGTTAAATTAGAAAAATCAACAAGGAAATAACAAGTCAAGGAGAGGGGTTTCAAAATCAAGAACGAATTCAAAAGGTAAGTTATTATTTAACGACAGAATGTGCACATGAGTCTCATTATATAAATTATAAGCTTTTATCATCTCAACATACGAGGAAGGTCAATGATGTGATCATGCCCTTCTTCTTAACTGCTCCTAGGTCTCATGGACCATCCAGGGAGAGAAGGGGGTCACATATTATCTCAGCTTGGTACTTAACCAAGAAACTCCCTGGTCCCAGACCAGGATATCCCAGAACACATATAGGGGCCCTAGATCACAACTAGGGTCTTATCCACCGAGGTACACAACCAAGGATCAATCCAAGCACCGAGCAAGGATTCCCTGGAACACATTAGGGGCCCTAGAACACATCTAGGGACTTATACCATCAAACTGCTTGGTCCTTGACCAAGAAACCCAACAATATACTGGGGGCCCAACTATGGTCTTTTGTCATGGCTCTAACTGCTTGGTCCCAGAACAAGGACCCTTGGAGTGCACTGGGGCCCCTAAATCTCAACTAGGGTCTTTTCCATCCTCTCAAAGAATAGCTCTTGCAAATGCATTAATTTTAAAACTCTCTCTCAACAAGAGAGGCATTCTCAACAAGACCAAGCTTGTCTCGAAAGTACACAAACTTTGTCAACGACAGGGGACTGGTCAAAATATCTACAGTTTGTTCCACCATCGGAACATACTAAATATTGAGAATGTTCTTCTGCACCATGTCCCGAACATAGTGATATCTCATCTCAATATGGTTTGATCTGTCATGAAACATATGATTCTCGGAGAGCTTTATACAACTTTGGTTATCACAGTGAATTACTGTGGGTTCCATCTCAGCACTGAACAAATCTAAGAGTAGATTTTTGAGCCACATTGCTTCTCTACTAGCAACACTTGCAACAATGTATTCTTCCTTTGCAGTGATTTGGGCTATGGAGCCCTACTTCCTGTTAGACAAGGAGATCATAGTTGAACCCAAACTAAAACAATATCCGGAAGTACTCTTCCAATCCACTATAATTCCCATCCAATCTGAATCTGTATAGCCATGAAGCATTACACCTCCACAGGAAGTGTATCTGAGCCCATAGACTATAGTCCCTCGGACATATTTGAGAATATGCTTAGCAACAACCATATGAATGTGTTTCGGCTCACACATGAACTGGCTGAGGGAATTCACTACATAACAAATGTCCGGTTTGGTGTGTACTAGATACATCAATGACCCAATAATCTGATGATATATTGTAGGGTCTTCTGGATTTAAACCTATAGCTTGATCATGTAACTTCTTCAGGTTAGAAATCATAGGTGTGGTCATGGACTTCCAGTCCAACATCCCAAATCTGCGAAGCACATCAAATGCATACTTACCTTGTGAGAGAAAGATCTCACCAGGTCTCTGCCACACTTCTAAACCAAGAAAGTAATGCATAAGACACAAGTCCTTCATTTCAAAGTCTGTTGATAGCTCCCTCTTAGTCTGATCTATCAGATGTTCCTCCCCAGTAAAGAACAAATCATCCGCATATAGAACCAAGATAACAAGATGATTCTTTACAATCTTTATATAAAGATTAGAATTTATTATACTCTTGGAGAACCCAAGACTCTGAAGAAAATTGTCAATCTTCCATATCAAAATCTCGGGGCATGTTTCAATCCATACAAGGCTTTCTTGAGTTTGCAGACATGAGATTCTTTCCCATGGATCACAAAACCCTCAGGCTTCTCAATATAAACCTCTTGCTCAACTTCACCATTGAGAAAATTAGTCTTAACATCCATTTGGTGAAGTTTCCAATTAAAGACCGAAGCAAGAGAAATGATGACTCTGATAGAAGTATACCTGACAACACGTGAAAAAAACTCATCATAATCAATTCCCTCTTTTTGAGAGAAACCACGAGCCACAAATCTAGCTTTGAATTTTTCAACACTGTCGTCGGTTGAATGCTTTATTTTGTAAATCCATTTAGAGGTTACTACTGATTTTCCTTGAGATCTTGGGACCACTTCCCATACATCATTCTTCAATATTGACTCGTATTCTTCTATCATGACATATTTCTACACTTTATGTTTGACATCGTCATCAAAAGTGGAAGGTTCTGAGTCAATCACAAGATTCAACTGAGCTATCAAACCCGAGTATTTATCTGGCTTCTTGCTTTCTCTGAAAGTTCATTTAGGTGCTGCATGTTTTTCTACTTCCTTTAAGATTTCACGACACCATGATGGCTTCCTTTTGGCAGGAGGTTTCTCTAAGGGAAACTCAATAGAATCACTTATGGGGTCCACTGAAGGCTCTCTGGCCTCCTCCCTCTACTCATCTGAAACTTGTGAATTTGAAGGTTCTAGAGATGGAGCTTCTGGCTCCTTTGTATCACAGGGAAGTTCTCTGGAACGACGAAAGGTGACTTCCTCATGGAAAGTCACATCTCTACTGAACTATATGTACTTTTTCACTGGTACAAAGATTCAATATTCTTTTGAGGTCTCACTGTACCCCACAAAAGTGCCTTTCTTTCCAGAGGGCTCTAACTTATTCCTCTTTTCTTTTGGTACATGAAAGTAGACAAGACTTCCAAAAATTCTCAAATGATCAACTGAAGGCTTCTTACCGGTGAAGACTTCTTCTGGAGTTTTCTCTTCCAGGGCTTTATGAGGACACCTATTCTGAATATAGACGGCGGTACTTGCAGCTTCGGACCAAAGAGACAATGGAAGATTCTGATCATACATCATAGCTCTGGATGCTTCACAAATTGTCATGTTCTTTCTTTCTACAACCCCATTATGTTGGGGATTATAAGGCACAATCAGCTCCCTCTTAATCCCAGAAGCCCGACAAAGATCATCATACTTATGGGAGTCAAATTATTTTCCATTGTCTGTTATGAAAACACAGATATGTCTACCTATCTGATTCTCAACAAAATTCTTAAAATCCTGAAATTTACTGAAAGATTAATCTTTATTTTTCAGAAAATAAATCTAGGTTTTATGAGAACAATCATCAATAAAAATGATAAAATAAAGAAAACCATTCATGGACGGAGCAGTCATAGGTCCACATAGATCATAATGAATAAGATCTAAGATACCATTAGTTTTTCTATCACTGTGAGGGTAAGATTTCTTCGTATTTTTAAGAAGAGCACAACCTTTACAAATTCTATCATGCTCAAAAGAAAAAATTGGCATACATGTTACCATATTTTGCAACGCTGGGAGAGCATTATAGTTGAGATGTCCAAACCTTCTGTGCCATAGTTCGCAAGGGTTGATCATCTCATGAGATAATGCTTGAATAACTTGACCAGTGACTTTGTAAAGTCCGCCTTCTTGAGCTCTGATTGTCATGGTTGAGATCATACTTTCATTTGGGGGCCACATAAGAGCCTTTCCTTTGGAGAAGGCTACTGTGTACCCTTTACTTTCTAGAACTGCAACTGAGATACTATTTTTCTTTAATCCAAGAACATAAAGAATTTCTTTAATATGAAATACATTACTTGATTGAAGCTGAAAAGATGTTGATCCAATTCCCTTGATGGCATAAGTGCCATCATCACACAATTCTACCTTCACATTGAACTTCTTATCTCGGTAGTTCACAAGGTTCTGTTTGAAGTCTGTCAGGTGCTTGGAGGCCTCGCTGTCCACTAACCAAATTTCTTCTGATTTGGTGACAACACCAGAGAGGGCTAAAACAAGATAACTTTCTCTGTGCTGTTCTTGTTCTTTAGTAATAGTTTTGATTCTCTTTCTTTGAGGCTCTTCTTCCTTAGTTGCAATTGAAGCATGGAACATCTCTTTCCTTTTCTGCGATGAAGGAGGATTCCTGCAGTCTTTTGCATAATGACCTAGCTTGTTACAGTTAAAACATATTACTTTAGATAAATGAGAGTGAGAATGAGAGTGCTTACCTTGAGGTTTCTTACCTTTGCATTTGTGTTGAGGAAATCTCTTCCATTTCTTGAATTTGGCTGGAAGAGCATGGTCTTTCACCGTTGAGGGTTGATTTCTGCTTTTAAGTTTTCCCTCTTCTTCCAAGCAATCATGCCATAATCTCTCGAAGTTGGGTTGAACTTCTCTTTCATTTACTGATGAGAGAAATGTCTCCCATGATTCTGGAAGACCATCTACTGTTGTTTGTACAAGGTCATCATCATCTACTGCAACTCCAATTGTTGCAAGCTAATCTCTTGTTTGGGCAATTTTGGAAAAAGAAGGCAGAGATGGTTTCATTCTTTCCCATTTTCAATGTATGTAGTTGTTTCTTCAAGGTCCTTTTCTTAGTTGGGGCCTTCTTTTCATACAAATTTGCTAGGGCATCAAAGCATTCCTTTGATGTCCTTGGATGAGCAATAAGAGGCATCATGTTGTCTTTAACTGAGTAAAAAATGACCCTCTTGGCTTTGGTCTGCCTCTTCTTATAGGTTGTTCTTCCTGCATTTGATGTAGGTTCTTCCATCACCCTGGTAACTAGGTCATCCAAGTCACTTTCTTCTAGGATATTAAAGACCCTAGCCTTCCAGACATTGAAGTTTTAAGCCCGTTCAACCCTATCTTCTGCTTTGACTAAAAATGAAGCCATACTGAAAACTGTTTTTCAGAAGAGATTTGATACAAAACAAACTCATTGTTGATTTGATAAAACAAACTCTTAATAGTGGATCTACACAGGCTCAAAAGTCTGCCACAAATGAGCTTTTTTCACACCCTAAGATTTGATACCATGTTAGAATTTAAGGGCAAAATATAGACTAGCTAGAAACATAAATAATTTTAAAAATATTTGCTAGTGTAATTCTAGATTAGCAACACATTCAAAATTTCTGATCTAAAATCTAGTAATGGAAATCATAACATAGATTTGAGTATTACCTTAGCCAAACAAAGAACAAATTTACATGATGTGTTGTTGTTATCCTCTTTGATGTATAATCAGAAAAAACTTTAAGGGATCATGGATCAAACCCTCAGGGTAAATCTCATCATGATCATTAGGACAATTGCCAAGAAGAACCTTTAGATAGTAGACCAGAAAAAACTAACCAGCTGGCCGAGAATCAAGAGGCCAAGTCACTGTCAAGTAAAAGGGCAAAGAACATAACACCATTGTTCAACCTAATGGTTGAAAAGAGACCTCAAACAACCTTAGTAATTTATGCCCAAAAAACACAAAACTGTTACAGCAAGGGCATAAATATCAACAATTCTAAATCAAGTTCATAAAGAATAAGGTTGTTAGCATACAACACACAAAAGGAAGCAAGGATTCTCTAGACAACAAGGTGGTACCAGCAAACACCAGGACAACAAGGAGACACCAACAAACACCAAGAGACATCAAAGGCTGACAGGAAACACTAGGTCAACAAAGGGCTGACATAACAAACATGGACCAAACAACTACAATCAACAACAAAGGAGACATGTAGCGAAATTTGGAAAGACCCTTAGGGTCAACAACAACAGGAGGATGGAGAGGATAAGCCCACAGTGGCTGTAGCAAACCTTAACACACCAAGAAAAACTGTCATAGAGGGGGCCACAGCCACTTAGCAACTAAACAATAGGAGCCTTGAGAAAACGGGACCAACACTGGAGCAATAACCTTTCGGCTAGGAGAGGTGTGTAGTGAGAGTTAAGTCACTTTATTTATAGTTTGGTAGGTAGGTTAGAGTTAGCAATTTAGCCCTAACTTTAGGGTTAGCTTTAAACCCTAATAATTAAACAATTAAACAAATAATAATTTATATTAAAAAATATTAAATGTTAAATTAGAAAAGTCAACAACGAAATAACAAGTCAAGGAGAGGGGTTTGAAAATCAAGGGACAGAGTGAAAGGTAAGTGTAATAGTATTTCTAAACATCATTTACTTCATAAGCAATTCATTTCATAATTGAGAGAATAACTTCATAGCATAATATGGATTTTCCTTGGCTTAACTATTTCCCGATGTATAGATTTATCAATGAATAATGATTTCATGGCAGAATAGAATAAATACATAACTTAACAACTTACGCAGTTGCGATGCTAGGTATGTTTGCCTTAGTACGCTATTTTACGATACGGATCAACCACATACAAACAAGGAATAGCGCCCAAAACTACTGTCCTCCACTTATGGGAAAATACCTAGCTCAGGGATATCTCTGAGGATATCCTAGCCCCATGCCCAAAACCTCCGACAACTCAGTTGCCTCAACTGATCAAAAGCCAATCACAAGATTCCTCCCTCTCTACTTGATACTCAGAGCTCCCCAAATCCATGGCCAACTCATGCGATTCGTCCTCAACCACCACAGTGCATGTCCCTTATCCTTCCTTTAATGTTTATCTTCGAGGAATTCATAGGCTATCCCTTGTTGCATACACAACCATTTTAAATCATATATCACTGATCTCTTAAGTTGTTCTTAGGTCATTAAATGTGATTTGTATTTTGAATTATTACTTAGTTAACCACAATTATATTCTTTAATTAATTAATAACTCACTTTATTAAGATCATTAAATCATCTTTGTTTAATTAATAACTTGTTACCACAATTAATCCCTAATTAGTTTTACTTTATAATCTTTAAACATTTATCCAACTAGATTAGATTCTGGGTAAGTTCTTTTTAATGGCGGAGATAATAGACATGAGTCTCATGATATAACTTATAAGTTTTATCATCCCAACATGCGAGAAGGTCAATGATGTGATCATGCCCTTCTTCTTCAACTTTGCTCCTAGGTCTCATGGACCATCCAGGAGAAGAGAAGAGGTCACACATTATCTCGGCTTGGTACTTAACCAAGAAATTGTCTGGTCCCAGACCTAGATACCCTAGAACACATCGGGGGCCCTAGATCACAACTAGGGGTCTTATCCACCAAGGTACACAACAGTATCAATCCAAACGCGAGCAAAGATTCCCTGGAACACATCCAGGGGTGATAGAACACATCTAAGGGACTTATACCATCAAATTGCTTGGTCCTTGACCAAGAATCCCAACTCTAATATCGGGGGCCCAACTAGGATCTTTTACCATGGATCTAAGCTGCTTAGATCCAGTTCAGAACCCGAGAGTGTATAGGGCCCTAGATCTCAAACTAGGATGCTGCCATCCTCTCGAGGAGAATGGCTCTTAACATTTCTTGATTAATTTTAACATCCATGATTGTCAAAGCCCGAGAAGATATATGCCTAGAATATCCCGGAAATCTGTCCATAAAATGCTTGAAATTTGCTCAAAACATCCCCAAAATATGTCCAGAACATCCCTGAAATGGGTGGAACGTCTTGAGGACGGCCAACAAGTCTTAGAGTCCATGATGGAGTACCTAGCAATATGGGGATGTTTCCTAAGGGGTACCTAGGTCCCCAAAACACCGGATAGAGCGGTGGAGTCTTGTTTTTCTTTTTTTTAGGAGGGAGGCGGGAGGGAGTCTAGAGTGCAACATAGATTAGAATTTATCAAAATTTAAAGTTTCGAGAAAAGCTGATGCTTATCAGGATATTGCAAATTAGAAGTTCAAATGGTATTGGGTTTCTCAGAGTTCTGAGAACCAATGCGAGGTTGAGTTATATTTTAAATGTTAAAACACTTTAAAACTTTTGTCATTCTAAATGCTTATTCACTGAAACGGAAATGTTTCTTAATTGTTGAAACAGAAATGTTTATCAACTACATTAAATATGGTTTTCAGCAATTATAAGTGGAACTATCCCACCACAATGGAAATATAGGTACCTAATAAGTATCTAATTACATGGGAGTTTCAGCCATGACCTTCACCAGCCCATGAAAATAATTCTGCTCTTAATGTGTGTTTTTCACAGCTCCTCAAGAAAATATATTGCCTAAATAAGCACTTCTACCATTGAATTTCAATGCTACACAGCATTAGGATCGGCATTAACTTAGTCGTCTCTTCTATATGGGAAAATATATGTATAGGATTGTGATTCACTATACTTCTGAAATTCAAGAACACTGACAAGTGGGCACATTTCTTGAAGCTTTTTTCCATGGCTGCAGTACAGAATCTGAATATTTGGAGGAGAAGGCTTGTAAGCTTCCTCACTTGGAACGGGCCCCGGCCATGGTTCCTTGCTTTAACTCACTCGCTTTTGAAATGCTGTGGAAACTATGTGGGCCATCCGCAGATTGGCTAAGCTTACTGAACGCCAATTTTTTAGCAGAATCGAAACCATGATCCTCAACCAAGCATTGAGGGTTTTCCATACTAGGTTTGCCCAAAGCAATTTGATCAGCTTGAGTTTTTTGGGTAAAACCTGGATGGAAACATTTTTCTGAATATGGAAGCCTGTTGTTATGGGAAGTTGCCGACATTCTAATTAGTGGATGGCATCTACCAGCAAATTGAGAGATCCACCCATGTCACTGTTCTTCTTGCTTGCAATCTTTTGATTGTATAAACCAAGGTTGATTTCTGCTTTTAAGTTTTCCCTCTTCTTCCAAGCAATCATGCCATAATCTCTAGAAGTTGGGTTGAACTTCTCTTCATTTACTGGTGAGAGAAATGTCTCCCATGATTACGGAAGACCATCTATTATTGTTTGTACAAGGTCATCATCATCTACTGCAACTCTAATTGTTGCAAGTTGATCTCTTGTTGGGCAATTTTGGAAAAGAAGGAATGGTTTCATTCTTTCCCATTTTCAATGTATGTAGTTGTTTCTTCAAGGTCCTTTTCTTAGTTGGGGCCTTCTTTTCATACAAATTTGCTAGGGCATCAAAGCATTCCTTTGATGTCCTTGGATGAGCAATAAGAGGCATCATGTTGTCTTTATTTGAGTAAAAAATGACCCTCTTGGCTTTAGCCTGCCTCTTCTTATGGGTTGTTCTTCACACTTGCATTTGATGTAGGTTCTTCCATCACCATGGTAACCAGCTCATCCAAGTCACTTTCTTCTAGGATATTAAAGACCCTAGCCTTCGAGGCATTGAATTTTAAACCCGTTCAATCCTATCTTCTGCTTTGACTAAAAATGAAGCCATGCAGCATTTTTTGAGAAGGGTGATACAAAACAAACTCATTGTTGATTTGATAAAACAAACTCTTAATAGTGGATCTACGCAGGCTCAAAAGTCTGCCACAAATGAGCTTTTTTTCACACCCTAAGATTTGATACCATGTTCCAAATTTAAAGGGCCAAAATATAGACCCAGCTAGAAACATAAATAATTTTAGAAATATTTGCTAGTGTAATTCTAGATTAGCAACACATTCAAAATTTCTGATCTAAAATCTAGTAATGGAAATCATAACATAGATTTGAGTATTACCTTAGCCAAACAAAGAACAAGAATTTACATGATGTGTTGTTGTTATCCTCTTTGATGTATAATCAGAAAAAACTTTAAGGGATCATGGATCAAACCCTCAGGTAAAATCTCATCATGATCATTGGGACAATTGCCAAGAAGAACCTTTAGATAGTAGACGAGGAAAAACTAACCAGCTGGCCGAGAATCAAGAGGCCAAGTCACTGTCAAGTAAAAGGGCAAAGAACATAACACCATTGTTCAACCTAATGGTTGAAAAGAGACCTCAAACAACCTTAGTAATTTATGCCCAAAAACACAAAGCTGATGCAGTAGGGGCATAAATATCAACAATTCTAAATCAAGTTCATAAAGAATAAGGTTGTTAGCATACAACACACAAAAGGAAGCAAGGATTCTCTAGACAACAAGGTGGTACCAGCAAACACCAGGACAACAAGGAGTCACCAACAAACACCAAGACATCAAGGGCGACACCGGAAACACTAGGTCAACAAGGGCGACACCAAAAAACATGGACCAAACCTTCAATCAACAACAAAGGGAGACATGTGGCAAGCTGAAAAAGACCCTTAGGGTCAACAACAACAGGAGGATGGAGAGGATAAGCCCATGGTGGTTGTAGCAGACCAGAACACACCAAGTAACCTGTCCTAGAAGGGCCACAACTCCTTAACAATATGAACAAATAGGGGTAGGAAAAAACCTCAGACCAAAACTCTGTTAGGAGAGCTTGTGAGTGTAGTGAGTGAGGAATGGGTCACTTTATTTATAGTTTTGGTAGGTAGGTTAGGGCTAGATCATTAGACTTAAATTTAGGGTTAGGTTTAAAACCTAATAATTAAACAATTAAACAAATAATAATTTATATTAAAAAAAGATATTAAATGTTAAATTAGAAAAGTCAACAACGAAATAACAAGTGAGGGAGAGGGGTTCCAAAATCAAGGACAAATTGAAAAGGTAGGGTCATAACAATAAATATTTCTAAACATCATTTACTTCCATAAGCAATTCATTTCATGGCAGAGAATAACTGTAGCATAATGTCGATTTTCATAACAACTATTTGATGCTGTAGATTTATCAATGAATAATGATTTCATGGCGAATGAAATAAACACATAACAACAACACGGATTGCGATGCTAATTTATATTTGCCTTGACACTTGCCTTCTTTGTTACGATACACCGGATCAACCATACCACAAACAAAGGAATAGCGCCCAAAACCTCTTGTCCTCCACATACAACTAGGAGAAAACTACCACAAGCTCCAGGGATATCTGGGATATCCCTAGCCCCACGTCACCCAAAACCTCCGACCTTCGGTGCCTCAAGCGATCAAAGCCAATCACGAAGATTCCTCCCTCTCACGCAATACTCGAGGCTCCCAAAATCCATAGCCAACTCATGCGATTACGTCCTCAACCACCACCGTGCATGGCCCTTATCCTTCCTTTAATGTTTTTATCTTCTCGAATTCATAGGCTATCCCCTTGTTGCATACACAACCATTTTAAATCATATATCACTGATCTCTTAGATTTATTTGCCGGTTATTAGAAGTAGCATCTGAAGTTAAATTATTACTTAGTTAACCACAATTATATTCTTTAATTAATTAATAACTCACTTTATTAAGATCCTTAAATCATTTTTTGTTTAATTAATAACTTGTTACCACAATTAATCCCCCTAATTAGTTTTACTTGCGAAATCGCTTTTCGCTTATTTAGTAGCTAAGTCGTTACGGTAGTTCTTTTACTTAATGGCGGAGATATAGAGCACTTGGTCTCATGATATAATTTATAAGTTTTATCATCCCAACATACGAGGAAGGTCAATGATGTGATCATTCCCTTCTTCTTCTTCTCTCCCTAGGTCTCATGGACCATCCGGGAGAAAAGAAGATCACACATCATATCGTCTTGGTACTTAACCAAGAAATTGTCTGGTCCCAGACCTAGATACCCTAGAACACATCTGAGGCCCTAGATTACAACTTCAGTTATCCACCAAAGATTTTACAACCAGTATCAATCAAGCACCGAGCAAGATTCACGGAACACACATCCGGTCTTCATTTACATCTAAGGGACTTATACCATCAAATTGCTTGGTCCTTGACCCAGAACCCCAGTCATGTACTGGGGTCCCTCATTAGGGTATTTTTCCATGGCTCTGATTTTTTGGTCCTAGACCAAGTACCCCAGCAGTGCATCGGGGGACCTAGTTCTTGGCTAGGGTCTTTGCCATTCTCTTGGAGGATGGCTCTTGCAGCTGCGTTAATTTTAACATCCATGATTGTCAAAGCCGAAGATATATGCCTAGAATATCCCGGAAATCTGTCCATAAAATGCTTGAAATTTGCTCAAAACATCCCCAAAATATGTCCAGAACATCCACAAAATCCTGAATTGAAGCGTCTTGAGGGCCGGCCAGCAAGTCTTAGAGTCCATGTTGGGTACCTAACTTAATGTGGGATGTTTCTGGGAACACAGGTCCCCAAAACAGAATGAGAAACGGTGGAGTGCTTGTTTTCTTTTGGAGGGGGATCTCGTGCAACATAGATTAAATTTATCAAAATTTAAAAACTCGAAAACTGATGCTTATCAGATATTGCAAGTGGAAGTTCCAAATGTAGTAATTGGGTTTCTCAAGTTACAGAGACAATGCGGGTTGAGTTATATTTTAAATGTTAAAACACTTTAAAACTTTTGTCATTCTAAATGCTTATTCACTGAAACGGAAATGTTTCTTAATTGTTGAAACATAAATGTTTATCAACTACATTAAATATGGGTTTTGAAGGCAAAATTTATAGGAGTGGGAGACTATCCACCATGATAGATATAGGTACCTAATAAGTCCATCTAATTACATGGGAGTTTGACCATGACCTTCCACCGATATGAAAATAGTGCATATGCTTAATGAGCTCCACTGACTCCTCAAGAAAATATATTGCCCTAAAATAAGCACTTCTACAAGTGAATTTCAACACCGCGGCTAATTAGGATGGAAGCATTAACTTGAGTAAAAGATATAGCTTCTATGTGGGTAAAGAGAGAAATATATGTATGGGATTGATGATTCACTATACTTCTGAAATTCAAGAACACTGACAAGTGGGCACATTTCTTGAAGCTTTTTTCCATGGCTGCAGTACAAAATCTGAATATTTGGAGGAGAAGGCTTGTAATCTTCCTCACTTGGAACGAGCCCCGGCCATGGTTCCTTGCTTTAACTCACTCGCTTTTGAAATGCTGTGGAAACTATGTTGGCCATCCAGCAGTTGGCTAAAAGCAAGGCGTAATTTTTTAGCCGAGAATCGAAACCATGATCTCAATAACCAAGCATTGAGGGTTTTCCATACTAGGTTTGCCCAAAGCAATTTGATCAGCTTGAGTTTTTTGGGTAAAACCTGGATGGAAACATTTTTCTGAATATGGAAGCCTGTTGTTATGGGAAGTTGCCGACATTCTAATTAGTGGATGGCATCTACCAGCAAATTGAGAGATCAACCCATGTCACTGTTCTCCTGACTTGCAATCTTTTGATTGTATAAACCAAGGTTGATTTCTGCTTTTAAGTTTTCCCTCTTCTTCCAAGCAATCATGCCATAATCTCGAAGTTGGGTTGAACTTCTCTTTCATTTACTGATGAGAGAAATGTCCCATGATTTAGGAAGACCATCATTGTTTATTACAAGGTCATCATCATCACGCAACTTCAATTGTTGCAAGCTAATCTCTTGTTTGGGCAGTTTTGGAAAAGAAGGTAGAGATGGTTTCATTCTTTCCCATTTTCAATGTATGTAGTTGTTTCTTCAAGGTCCTTTTCTTAGTTGGGGCCTTCTTTTCCTCTAAATTTGCTAGGGCATCAAAGCATTCCTTGAATGTCCTTAGATGTTTAATAAGAGGCATCATGTTGTGCTTTAGCGGTAAAAAATGACCCTCTTGGCTTTGGCCTATCTCTTCTTATAGGTTGTTCTTCTTGCATTTGAAGTAGGTTCTACCATCACCAGTAACTAAGGTCATCAAAGTCACTTTCTTCTAGGATATTAGAGACCCTAACCTTCCAGGCATTGAAGTTTGAAACCACTTCAAGCCTATCTTCTGCTTTTGACTTAAGATGAAGCCATACTGAAAATTGTTTACATGATAGATCTTATACAAAACAAACTCATTGTTGATTTGATAAAACAAACTCTTAATAGTGGATCTACACAGGCTCAAAAGTGCATACAAATGAGCTTTTCACACCTAAGATTTGATACATGTTAGAATTTAAGGGCCAAAATATAGACTAGCTAGAAACATAAATGGTACAAAATATTTGCTAGTGTAATTCTAGATTAGCAACACATTCAAAATTTCTGATCTAAAATCTAGTAATGGAAATCATAACATAGATTTGGGTACCTTAACCAAACAAAGAACAAATTTACATGATGTGTTGTTGTTATCCTCTTTGATGTATAATGGAAAACTTTTAGGGATCATGGATCAAACCCTCGGGGTAAATCTCATCATGATCATAGGGACAATTCCAAGAAGAACTCTTTAGATGGTAGACCGGGAAAAAACTAACCAGCTGGCTGGAATCAAGAGGCCAAGTCACTGTCAAGTAAAAGGGCAAAGAACATAACACCATTGTTCAACCTAATGGTTGAAAAGAGACCTCAAACAACCTTAGTAATTTATGCCCAAAAAACACAAAACTGTTACAGCAAGGGCATAAATATCAACAATTCTAAATCAAGTTCATAAAGAATAAGGTTGTTAGCATACAACACACAAAAGGAAGCAAGGATTCTCTAGACAACAAGGTGGTACCGACAAACACCAGCGGGGACAAACAAGGAGTCATAACAAACTAAAGACTATCAGGCGACAGGAGCTCTTAGGTCAACAAGGGTGGCACCAACAAACTGAACCAGACCTTCAATCAGCAACAAAAGGAGACCTGTAGTTGGTTGGAAAAGACCCTTAGGGTCAACAACAACAGGAGGATGGAGAGGATAAGCCCATGGTGGTTGTAGCAGACCTTAACACACCAAGAAAACTTATGTCCTAAGAGGGGCGCATACTTAACTTAAAGTGAACAATGAGCCATGAGAAAACCTGGGCCCTTTTCGACAACCAACCTTTCGGCTAGGAGTGTGTGAGTGGTAGAATTGGAGTCCACTTTTATTTATAGTTTTGGTAGGTAGGTTAGGGCTAGCACATTAGCCCTAACTTTAGGGTTAGCTTTAAACCCTAATAATTAAACAATTAAACAAATAATAATTTATATTAAAGTATTAAATGTTAAATTAGAAAAGTCAACAACGAAATAACAAGTGATGGAGAGGGGTTCCAAAATCAAGGACAAATTGAAAAGGTAAGTGTAACAACCAAATATTTCTAAACATCCTGTTTGCTATAAGCAATTCATTTCATAAGCGAGAGACAATAACTTCCTATCATAATATCGATTTTCATAACAACTATTTCCATTGACAACTAAGATTTATCAATGAATAATGATTTCATGGCGGAATGAAATAAATACATAACTTAACAACTTACCTGGTTCTGATACTAATTTATGTTTCCTCTTTGCCCCTTCTTGTTACGATACCGCAGATCAACCACCGCCTGAAACAAAGAATAGCGCCCCAGCTTCTGTCCTCCACGCCAACTAGAGGAAAACTACCCTAGCTCCGGGATATCCTGGATATCCTAGCCCGTCTTAAAACCTCCGACGGCTTCGGTTACTCAATGATCAAAACCAATCTGAATTCCTCCCTCACACTTATTCGAGCTCCCCAAAATCCATGGCCAACTCATGAAGTTACGTCCTCAACCACCACCGTGCATGCCCCTTATCCTTCCTTTAATGTTTTATCTTCCCGGGACTAACAGGTTATCCCTTGTTGCATACACAACCATTTTAAATCATATATCACTGATCTCTTAGATTTATTTCTCATTAAATGTAGTTTGTAGTTAAATTATTACTTAGTTAACCACAATTATATTCTTTAATTAATTAATAACTCACTTTAGTAAGATCATTAAATCATCTTTGTTTAATTAATAACTTGTTACCACAATTAATCCCCTAATTGGTTTTACTTTATAATCTTTAAAAATTTACCCAATTAGAGATTAGATTCACAGTAGAAGTTCTTTTTAATGGCGGGAAAATATGGAGCCTTAGGTCTCATGATATAACTTATAAGTTTTATCATCCCAACATACGAGGAAGGAGTCAGTAGTGGCAGTCATGTCCATCTTCATCAGCACTCCTAGGTCTCATGGACATCCCGGGAAGAGGTCACACATTATCTGACTTGGTGCCAACCAAAAGCCCATGCAGTCCCGGAACCTAGATTACCCTAGAACACATCACGGGGGCCTAGATCACAACTAGGGTCTTATCCCTCAAGGTACACAACCAAGTATCAATCCAAACATCGAGCAAAGATTCCACGGAACCCCGCATCCCGAAGTGCGCTAGACACATCTGGGGACTTATACCATCAAATTGCTTGGTCCTTGACCAGGAACCCCAAAAATACACTGGGGACCCTCACTAGGATCTTTTGCCATGGATCTAACTGCTTAGGTCAGGACCAAGAACCCTAGGGGTGTACTAGGGGCCCTAGATCTCAACTAGGGTCTTTACCATCCTCTCGGAGAATGGCTCTTGCAGTGCCGTTAATTTTAACATCCATGATTGTCAAAGCCCGAAGATATATGCCTAGAATATCCCGGAAATCTGTCCATAAAATGCTTGAAATTTGCTCAAAACATCCCCAAAATATGTCGAACATCCACGAAATCTGAATTGAGAAGCGTCTTGAGGAGACTGACCAACAAGTCTTAGAGTCCATGATGGAGTACCTAGCAATATGGGGATGTTTCCTAAGGGGTACCTAGGTCCCCAAAACACCGGAGCGGGAACAGTGGGTACTGTTTTTTTTTAGGTGGGAGGGGGATCGTTACAACTATATAGATTAAATTTATCAAAATTTAAAAACTCGAAAACTGATGCTTATCAGATATTGCAAGTGGAAGTTCCAAATGTCGTAATTGGGTTTCTCAAGTTACAGAGACAATGCGGGTTGAGTTATATTTTAAACGTTAAAACACTTTAAAACTTTTGTCATTCTAAATGCTTATTCACTGAAACGAAAATGTTTCTTAATTGTTGAAACATAAATGTTTATCAACTACATTAAATATGGTTTTCAGCAATTATAAGTGGAACTATCCCGCCACAATGGAAATATAGGTACCTAATAAGTATCTAATTACATGGGAGTTTCAGCCATGACCTTCACCAGCCCATGAAAATAATTCTGCTCTTAATGTGTGTTTTTCACAGCTCCTCAAGAAAATATATTGCCTAAATAAGCACTTCTACCATTGAATTTCAATGCTACACAGCATTAGGATCGGCATTAACTTAGTCGTCTCTTCTATATGGGAAAATATATGTATAGGATTGATGATTCACTATACTTCTGAAATTCAAGAACACTGACAAGTGGGCACATTTCTTAAGCTTTTTCCATGGTGCGGTACAATCCCGAATATTTGGAGGAGAACTTGTAATCTTCCCTCACTTGGAGGCAGGCAAGCCATTGGTTCTTGCTTTAACTCCTTTCGCTTTTGAAATGTTGTTGAAACTATGTTGGCCATCGCCAGATTGGCTAACCTTACTGAACGCCAATTGTTTTGCAGACTCTAAAACATGGTCCTCAACCAAGCATTGAGGGTTTTTCCATACTAGGTTTGCCCAAAGCAATTTGATCAGCCTGAGTTTTTTTGGGTAAAACCTGGATGGAAACATTTTTTCTGAATATGGAAGCCTGTTGTTATGGGAAGTTGCCGACATTCTAATTAGTGGATGGCATCTACCAGCAAATTGAGAAATCAACCCATGTCACACATCTCTCACGGCTTTACAATCTTTTGATTGTATAAACCAAGGTTGATTTCTGCTTTTAAGTTTTCCCTCTTCTTCCAAGAAATCATGCCATAATCTCTCGTAGTTGGGTTGAACTTCTCTTTCATTCTTGATGAGAGAATGTCTCCCATGATTCAGGAAGACCATCTATTATTGTTTGTACAAGGTCATCATCAACATGCAACAATTGGAGTTGCAGTAGATCTCTTGTTTGGGCAATTTTTGGAAAAAGAAGGCAGAGAGATGGTTTCATTCTTTCCCATTTTCAATGTATGTAGTTGTTTCTTCAAGGTCCTTTTCTTAGTTGGGGCCTTCTTTTCATACACGTTTTCTAGGGCATCAAATCATTCCTTTGTTTTCCTTATATGATTAATAAGAGGCATCATGTTGTCTTTAATTGAGTAAAAATGACCCTCTTGGCTTTGACCTACCTCTTCTTATAGGTTGTTCTTCATGCATTTGAAGTAGGTTCTTCCATCACCACAGTAACTAAGGTGTCAAGTCCCACTTTCTTCTAGGATATTAAAGACCCTAGCCTACCAAGCATTGAAGTTTGAAGCCACTTCAAGACTATCTTACCTTTGACTAAAAATGAAATACATCGCAGCTGTTTTGGAGAGATTTATTCGAAACAAAACTCATTGTTGATTTATAAACTCTTAATAGTGGATCTACCACAGAATCTCAAAGAGTCACTAAGTAAAGGCTTTTTTGCACCCTAAGATTTGATACCATGTTGAAATTTAGGGCAAAATATAGACTAGCTAGAAACATAAATAATTTTAAAAATATTTGCTAGTGTAATTCTAGATTAGCAACACATTCAAAATTTCTGATGTAAAAAAAAGTGATCTAACATAGATTTGGTAATACCTAGCCAAACAAAGAACAAATTTACATGATGTGTTGTTATCATCTTTTGATGTATAATCAGAAAAACTTTAAGGGATCATGGATCAAACCCTCGAGGGGTAAATCATCATGATCATTAGGACCAATGCCAAGAAGAACCTTTAGATAGTAGACCAGAAAAAACTAACCAGCAGGTAGGGAATCAAGAGAGGCCAAGTCCTTTAAATCAGGATAAAGGGCAAAGAACATAACACCATTGTTCAACCATTAGGTTGAACAAGAGACCTCAAACAACCTTAATTGGTGCCCAAAAAACACAAAAGCATTACGACAGGGGCATAAATATCAACAATTCCAAATTCAGTTCATAAAGTATTAGGTTGTTAGCATACATCACACAAAAGGAAGCAAGGATTCTCTAGACAACAAGGTGGTACCAGCAAACACCAGGACAACAAGGAGGCACCAACAAACACCAAGACATCAAGGGCGACACCGGAAAACACTAGGTCAACAAGGGCGACACCAACAAACATGGACCAAACCTTCAATCAACAACAAAGGAGACATGTGAAATTTGGAAAAGACCCTTAGGGTCGAAAAACAACAACGAGGAGGATGGAAGGGGTTATTACATGGTGGTTGTAGCAGACCTTAACACACCAAGAAAACATGTCCTAGAGGGGCCGCAACCACTCAACAAACTGAATTAATGGAGCCCTTGAGAAAACCTACAGTTCAACCTTTCGACAATAACACTTTCATTTGGGAGAGAGTGTGTAGTGAGTGAGTGGGTCCTATTTATAGTTTTGGTAGGTAGGTTAGGGTTAGCACATTAGCCCTAACTTTAGGGTTAGCTTAAACCTAATAATTAATAATTAAACAAATGTGTTTATATATTAAAAATATTAAATGTTAAATTAGAAAAGTCAATGCTTGAAATAACAAGTGAGGGAGAGGGGTTCCAAAATCAAGGACAAATTGAAAAGGTAAGTGTAACAATAAATAGTTCTAAACATCATTTACTTCCATAATGATTCATTTCATGGCCGAGGAGAATAACTTCGCATAATGCTCGATTTTCATAACAACTATTTAGGTATGATTTATCAATGAATAATGATTTCATGAAAGAATGAAATAAATACATAACAACAAATTACACGGATTTACGATGCTAATTTATGTTTGCCTTGTTGCCTTGTTGTTACCTGATACACAAATCAACCCACACAGAAACAAAGAATAACTGCCCAAAACCCCTACGTCACTCCACTGGCAGGAAAGAGCTACCCTGGCTCCGAAGATATACAGGATATCCTAGCCCCGTGCCCAAAACCCCGACCTTTCGGTGCCTCAACTGATCAAAAGCCAATCACAAAATTCCTCCCTCTACACTTATTTTCAGAGCTCCCCAAAATCCATAGCCAACTCATGCGATTCGTCCTCAACCACCCACCGTGCATGTCCCTTATCCTTCCCTTTAATGTTTTATCTTCCGAGGATTCATGGGCTATCCCTTGTTGCATACACAACAATTTGAAATAATATATCAGCGATCTCTTAGATTTATTTCGGGTCATTAGAAAAATTGTCTGTGGTTAGAGTATTGCCCGGTTTAACCACAGTATATTCTTTAATTAATTAATAACTCACTTTATTAAGATCATTAAATCATCTTTGTTTTTAATTAATAACTTGTTACCACAATTAATCCCCTAATTAGGTTTACTTTATAATCTTTAAACATTTATCAACTAGGGTGCGTTAAGTTCTTTTTAATGGCGTTATATTCTTTAATTAATTAATAACTCACTTTATTAAGATCATTAAATCATCTTTGTTTAATTAATAACTTGTTACCACAATTAATCCCCTAATTAGTTTTACTTTATAATCTTTAAACATTTATCCAACTAGGGTCGTTACAGTAAGTTCTTTTTTAATGGCAGAATGTCGACATGAGTCTCATGATATAACTTATAAGTTTTTATCATCCCAACATACGAGGAAGGTCAATGATGTGATCATGCCCTTCTTCTTCACTGCTCCTAGGTCTCATGGACCATCCCGGAAGAGAAGAGGTCACACATTATCTCAGCTTGGTACTTAACCAAGAAATTGTCTGGTCCCAGACCTAGATACCCTAGAACACATCTGGGGGCCCTAGATCACAACTAGGGTCTTATCCACCAAGGTACACAACCAAGTATCAATCCAAGCACCGAGCAAAGATTCCCTGGAACACATCCAGGTGCGCTAGAACACATCTAGGGACTTGTACCATCAAATTGCTTGGTCCTTGACCAAGAATCCCAACAATATACTGGGGGCCCAACTAGGATCTTTTGCCATGGATCTAACTGCTTCGTCCCAGACCAAGAACCCCAGGAGTGTACTAGGGGCCCTAGATCTCAACTAGGGTCTTTGCCATCCTCTCGGAGAATGGCTCTTGCAGCTGCGTTAATTTTAACATCCATGATTGTCAAAACTGAAGATATATGCCTAGAATATCCCGGAAATCTGTCCATAAAATGCTTGAAATTTGCTC
>SNQJ01S0068801.1:0-18567 GCA_010110895.2 Picea sitchensis
TGCAGAAAGGTAGCGGAGATAACCCCTCCAAAGCTGGACCAATCGTAGTGGAGAACACATATATAGGGCTTGTCTTGGGATTCCTTTGATTGCATTTGCCATGGAGCTTTGTGGGTCTCAAATCCATTCGAGGTCCTCAGTTTTCTTCCAGACCACTTTCCTTCGATACCCTTGATAGGTTTCAAGCTTGATACCCTTCTCATTGTGGTCTACCCGATTTTCGACTGTACCCGCCTGGTGACTGTTCACGCGCTAGCAACCTAGTTGCCTATCTTTTGTAGAGACATACATAGGTGACTGCGGGGGTATACCATGATACCTAGGGTAGACATCGGGCCACGCTTTGCAGACTATACCCGGAGGGTGNACCCTAGGTATCATGGTATACCTAGGGTAGACATCGGGCCACGCTTTGCAGACTATACCCGGAGGGTGCTTCCATTTTTGAGTTTCACTTGCACCGGTAAGTTGCTCTAGTGTTGGTTGGTGTAACTGTTCTTCCAACTAGTTAGTCGTTTTCTTGATTTGCCTTTAGGAACTTTTAGTGTGTGTTCTATGCTCCCTAGTTTTCCATAGTGAGTTATTCAGTCATGGATTTGGGTCTTTGACCTAGGGTGGTAGACCTCCCACTCCACCGGTCGTGAGGAATTTTTGGTCTTCCTCTTAGAAACGTGGAACCACCTTTTTATAGGCGTTGTTTTGGTACCATTGGTTCTTCAGTGTCAGTGTTTGAGACTTTTACGAATTTGAACGATCCCACAAGGGGAGAACCTATGCATAAGATCTTCATGGATAAATTTCGCAACCATACCAACCAAGGAACCCCTTCGCAAGGGGATTCTTGTGCTTTTCCCTTCTTTGGAAATGTTGGTGTCCCTTTGATGGCCACTTTGTACATTCCTGGGTTGAATGTGGGATTACCGGTTTGGTTGGGTACCATTCCAAATGTCCCAAATTCTCTTGACACTTCTCAATTAAGAATATTAAGTCATGAGCACTTTGTTGATGTTTCTTCATCAGCAAATTCTTCTCCTCCTCCTTCTCCCGCCTCTGGTGAAAGTACAGTAACTAGTAACCGAAATTCTAAACGAAATAGAAAGAGGAAGAATAGGAAGAAGAAATCACCAACCTCTGCGAGTCATGTTGGAGATCGGTCGACAACCTCTGCAAGTCACGTTGAAGACCAACACCTAGCCTCTGCAAGTTATGCTGGGGGAAATCACCCACCCTCTGCAAGTCATGCTAGGGGAAAAAGTCCAGTCCCTGCTAGTCATACTGGCAATAGGTATGTAGCCTCTGCGAGTCATGTTATCGACCCATCACCAACCTATGCAAGTCATGTTGGAGATGTGAAACCAACCACTTCTAGTCATGCTTGGGGCATTAATTCTGTTATGAGTGGGAAATCCCCTTATAGACTAACAAATAGGGTTATATTATGCATGCAAATATGACCAAAAGAAACCTACTTTCTACCTTCGTCCCTAGACCTAATCCCCATTTCTTTTCAGCAAATACATAGTTAGACCAACATACCTTGTTATGGGCATTCGATGTCAATCCTTCTTCATGCTTGATCGCTTGTTAGCATCTCTCCTCCCAAGGATGACCTGCATACAAAACAAGAAACAAACTACACATGCATTTTATCTACAGATTAATGGGTCAGAGATTCAAACATATATTTAATAAACTATGAAGAACTCATAAAGTGGGACGGGAAAAGCATTTCTTTATTACTTTTAATGAATCAAATTACGATATCGAGACCGACCACTACTCTATGAAATTGATCCTGGGATCCTCTTCAAATGTCCTCCAACTTCTTTGCTCTGTATTTCCCCTTGCACACTGATGGCTAAAGGGTTGGGACAATGGGAATGTGAAATTGAGTAGAGTTTCTTTAATATCATTCTCCTCTTTCCAAATGGGATCCCTACCCCTTCTTTTATAGGCTAGAAGGAGCTAGGTATTTGGTCGAACCCTCGACCATGCATGGCCGGAAGGTTTAGTTAACTCACCCAAAGCTATGTGTTCCATCGACAACTTTCATTTTTTTGTGCTTTTGTAGGTACACGCGGGCTATTTTAGGTCACTAGCATGTACACATGTGCAGTAATGGAGTAGGGCGCGTGGGCCTTTATAAAAGAGCTTTTTTTAAGAGTTGTTCAGTAGTGTTTTGGAAAAGAAGGAATCTGATATGGCCTACTGCTAGGTAAGCATGTCTGGTGAAAATTTCTTTATTACTTTTAATGAATCAACTTACAATGTTGAGACTGGCCACCGCTCCATGAACCTGATCTTGGGCTCCTCTTCAAATGTCCTCCAAATTCGTTTCTCTGTATTACTCCTTGCACACTAATGGATAAAGGTTTGGGACAATGCGAATGTGAATTTGAGTAGAGTTTCTTTACTATCATTCTCCTCCTTCCAAATGGGATCCCTACCCCTTCTTTAATAGGCTAGAAGAAGCTAGGTATTTGGTCGAACCCTTGGCCATGCATGGCCGGAAGGTTTAGTTAACTCACCCAAAGTTGTATGTTCCGTCGGCAACTTTCCTTTTTCCGTGATTTTGTAGGTACACGTGGGCTATTTTAGGTCAGCTAGCATGTACACGCGTGTAGTAATGGAGTAGGGTGTGTGGGCCTTTATAAAAGAGGCTTTTTAAAGAGTTGTTCAATAGTGTTTTGACAAAGAAGAAATCTGAGATGGCCTGTTGCCAAGTAAGCATGTCTGGTGAAAATTAGGGTTATAACAGATGCCCCCTAATGTGTGAGGTCAGAAGAGCATCTGATGGATGAAATACATTACCAATATTTACTGATGTGCCGAACAATTGAGCCCAAGGATCAGGAACCGAGAGGCGCCATCTGCAAAATAACAATTGTCTCACCGAGGCGAGCATACCCATGCTCGGGATAAAATAGAATCATGGCTACCAATCAAATACACTATAGATCCATGTCATATAACTATATAAAGAGTAGCCGCGAACAATACACAGCGGAGCTACATCTCGAAATAAAAAAGATATACATATAGAGTATCCATCTTCTAGAAGCTGATATGGCCTGATGGCTGGAGATGAATGCTCTACCTGAACTAGTTTCATACATGAGTTGTAGCCCCCATTGGAGTCTTCTTTAATCCCTTTTCAGACTCCCTAAAGATGAAAAGATTGTTGAGTGACTTTGTTTCTTCACACTCGTTAAATTAGTCCAGAAGAATGTTCCTTACATGGGTCTTCTCTTAAGCCCTTTTCAGACCCTCTAAACATGAAAAGATTGCCGAGCGATCTTGTGGCCTTTCACGCTTGTTAAACTGAAATTTGAAGTCACGTCTGTCCGATGATAGTTTAACCCTTTTTCTGTCTGGACGGTCAACTGTACGAACAAAGGTATACTCTAAGGAACTTCAGTTCTCTAGAAGAGTTCCCTCAGGTATAATTTTAACCCTTTTTTGGGCCCGAGGGACTAAATTTGTGAAAAAGGAACCCCCACGGAGTCCATAGTTAATCTCTTTTCAGACTCCCTAAAATTGAAAAGATCATCGAGTGACCTTGTTCTTTCACACTCGTTAAAATGGTCCACAAGAACATTCCTAACGAAGTCCATAGTTAAGCTTTTTCCAGACTCCTTAAAAGTGAAAAAATGGCCGAGTGATCTTATCTTTATCACACTTGTTAAAATGGTTTTGTATAGACGTCTTGTCGGTGCTAGTTTATCCCCTTTTCGAACCGACTAGACTACCTTCGAAAAAGGTACCCCAATGGAGTCTTCTTTTACGTTTTTTCAGACTCTCTAAATATGAAAAAACGTCGAGCTTACCTTCTCTGGGCTTGTTAAGCTTTCATTGAAGGACGTTACCATTGAGTTTTTTATTAATCACAGTTGCATACCTGCATATTTGGTGTAATGTCGGCTCCATGTTGCTCTCAACTAAACCATCTGAAGCATGCCTTATACGCAAGCCCTGTAGCACTTTGCCTCTGCGTCTTGACACCTTTGGCCCCTAGAGGATTTTTCCCGAGTGTCCTTTTATTGCATATGTCCCTTTTCCCTGAGCATCCCTGTGTACTATACGCTTGGAACTAGTACATTTGCGACACTTGATCCCTTTGTGTAATGTAACATTCTTTTATTCTTTTTCCAAAATTATTGAAAAAAGACAAAAAAAATCAAATATACCCCAAAAAGAGGAAGGGAAAAGTATTTTCTTTATTGGAAGCATAATGAGTCTCCCTTGGATAAAGCACATATGTCTGTTTGTTCATCAAACCCTGAGATTTAATATGACCTTAGGAAGTTGTTCTCACTAAATAGAACTGTGTCCTCCTCCATTTGGTTATTCTTCCAAATATATGGAGAGTTTGTGTTGCCTCCTGCCTCGTAAACTTATGTTAATGCCATGCTGCCCAAGTCTCATATTTTGTCGTGCTGTTGTCCAAGGGAAGTTTTTCACCAAGCCTGAGTCGACCCCTCTGTAACTTGTCTCTTTCCCTCATACCCAACCATCCTGAATCTCTAATCAAGTCCTGGTTCAAAATCAATGAAGCCTTCAGTCTGATCATCAATATTATATAGTCCATGACCAACGAGCCGTCAAAGACCTCTGGGTAGTGTAGTCGTACACTCATATTACACTCCTACCCGAGTTTTGAAGATTTTGAAGTTGTTTCTCAAGCTCTGAAGATCTCATCTCCAGCCATCAGGCCGTATCAACTTCTAGAATACAGATACTCTATATGTATATCTTTTTTATTTCGAGATGTAGATCCACTGTGTATTGTTCATGGCTACTTATATAGTTATTTGACATGAATCTACAATGTATTTGATTGGTAGCCATGATTCTATTTTATCTCGAGCATGGGTATGCCTGCCTCGGTGAGACAATTGTTATTTTATAGATGACGCCTCCTGGTTCCTGATCCTTGGGCTCAATTGTTAGGTACATCAGTGAAGATTGTTAATGTATTTCGGCCATCAGATTCTCTTCTAACCTCACACATTAGGGGGCATCTGTTATAACCCTAATTTGCACCAGACATTCTTACCTGGCAGCAAGCCATCTCAGATTCCTTATTTTCCAAAACAATGCTGAACAACTCTTTAAAAAACCTCTTTTATAAAGGTCCACGCACCCTACTCCATTACTACACGCGTGTACATGCTAGCTAACCTAAAATAGCCCGCGTGTACCTACAAAAGCACAAAAAAAGGAAAGTTGCCGATGGAACACACACCTTTGTGTGAGTTAACTAAACCTTCCGGCCATACATGGCCGAGGGTTCGACCAAATACCTAGCTCCTTCTAGCCTATAAAAGAAGGGGTAGGGATCCCATTTGGAAAGAGGAGAATGATAGTAAAGAAACTCTACTCAATTTCACATTCTCATTGTCCCAACCCTTTAGCCATCAGTGTGCAAGGAGAAATACAGAGAAAAGAAGTTGGAGGACAATTGAAGAGGAGCCCAGGATCAGGTTTGCGGAGTGGTGGCTGGTCTCGACATCGTAAGTTGATTCATTAAAAGTAATAAAGAAATGCTTTTATCGTCCCACTTTATGAGTTCTTCATAGTTTATTAAATATATGTTTGAATCTCTAATCCATTAATCTGTAGGTAAAATGCATGTGTAGTTTGTTGCTTGTTTTTTATGCAGGTCAGCCTTGGGAGGAGAGCTGCTAAAAAGAGATCAAGCATGAAGAAGGATCAACATCGAATGCCCGGTACAAGGTATGTTGGTCTAACCATGTATTTTCTGTAAAGAAATCGGGATTAGGTCTGGGGACGAAGGTAGAAAGTAGGTTTCTTTTGTTCATATCTGCATGCATAATATAACCCTATTTGCTAGTATGTAAGGGGATTTCCCACTCACAACAGGCCTACCATTGAGGAATGTAGGTCCCAAGGTACTAACTAGTTTCTAGGTCTAGTTCGCGAATAATGTGTCGAAGTCGACATGAATAGACTTTTCGCAGGAGGGTCTTGATGTATCCCCCATCAACGACACGAAACTGACACAGAGATGTAAGTTGGTGGATCAAATGAACATGGACTGACACAGGTATTGAAACATGAAATATTTTATGGTTGACTCTTGAGGCAGATACTTCCCTTGAACACTGAGGCACAACAACATAAACATGACATAGACCAAAACATGATGATGCAGTGGATACTATGACTTTTGTCGGGTGACCTAAAGGAGTAAGAAAAATCAGAGGATTGGTTCAGTGCAAAGGTTCAATGGATTAAAATGTGTGCAAAGACAAAGTGCCATGTTCAAGGGCGACCGTAAGAGTGACTTGTAATGTTTTCAAAACCTGCTTGGATTACTTCTTTCAAATTTTTCCCCCATCCAGGTGGACGAGTACCTCTTTTTAAATTTAACGATCTTGAGGAGGGTAACACATGCTCGATATAACTCACCTTCGGTAAGTGATTATTCCTTTGTTTAACGAACTGGAAGAAGTAAGGGTTCAGTCCCATATGGGCCCTTCAATGTATGATTGTTTAACAAGTCCAGAGAAGGTAAAATCATTTTTTTTTCATGTTTAGAGATTCTGAAAAGAACTTAAAGACGACTCTAGTGTTATCCTTTTTCTTAATGTTAGTATTGCGAGGAGGAAAAAGAGATAAATTATTAGTCGAAAGACGCCCTTTCAAACCTTTTAACGAGTGGGAAAGGAAGCAATATCACTTGGAAATCTTTTCACTTTTAGAGAGTCTAAAAAGAGCTTAAAGATGACTCTAGGGGGTTCCTTTTTCGTTTATCCATGTGAGTCCAAAAAAGAGATAAAAGGTTACTCGGTGCATTCTCGTGTTTTTTCGAGCATGAGAACGAACGAAAGACCATGCTTGTTAATGTGACAAGATGAGAAACAAACAAAAATGATTCAAAACCTGCCAATAATGACAAAATTGCCCACTAGGGTATTAATAATGCCTCTGAAATATTTCTCAAAAACCCAAAATAGCTATGCGTTTGGAAAAAATAAAATTTTATAATAGTAACATGAGGTAAAATGTCAATTACCATTTCATTTGTGCAAAGATTTGTAGCAGTGGAGAAATTGATCTTTGGAGAGTGATTCTTGCATTCATCGGTGCTAGAGCTACAGTCAAGTATTTCTGTCGCCGTCTGGATCAGGTTGGTTCTCTTTCCCTTCCCTTCAATTTGCATGGTTTACAATTTGTTTTTAGACAATTATTGGGTTTTAAAAATGATGTCCTGGGTTGACTTAAGTGCCCAAAAGGGCTCGACGCTCCCCTAGAAGGATAGGGGGAGTTCTTCCCGATTTTTCGGTGCTCCTCCAAGTTCAATGGGAATGCACTAGCGCTCTGATGTAGGAATGAAGAGGGCCCTGCCCAAAAACACACAAAAATGCCCAAAAATGCCAGCGCTCCTCCAAAAGGGTAAGGGAAGAGTTATGAAAACATGGTAGCACCCTGGTGTTTCCTTTAAGGGAGAGTTGGCGCTCTCTTGGGAGATTAAAGAGAGCACTGGAATCATAAATAAAGAAAAAATATTCTAAAGTTTTTAATTGCCCAAAAATTGTCAAAATAGCATGACTAATGATTTTTATTGATGTTGATCGTAGGTAAATTCGGAAAAAGTCATGATCGAATGGAAATAAGGAGAGGATGAGCTCGATGATGTGGCTTCCTTGCAAATCCCTCGATTAAGGGCCACATTAAGAAATTGCGGTCTCCTTAAGTTCTTTAAAATGAAAAAGATGAAGAAAGAGGTTCTTCTTCTCGAGTATATGATCGGGCTGTGGAACAGGGGTTCCAAATTGGAACACAACTTCTTACCATTGAGTTGGAAGATGTGTATTTCCTAACTAGACTCTCAAAGAGAGGGGCCCCCATTATTTTATCTAGACGGAGGGCAGTTCCCATGCCTGTAGAAGAGTACTTGGCAAACCATTGTGTCCCAGGATTGAGACTGGTAGGAGGTAGGATCACTATCAAAGACATCAGGGATCTACCCCTTCGATCCATTCTATTTGACATTACGAGTATAGCGGGTAGTACCAGCTCTCACTTAGTTTCAATATCACATGTGGCCTATGGTTTACAGTGTCTGGAGCCAACACTGTTTAACTAGAGTGCAGGGTTCCTTCAGAATGTGAAGGAATAGATTTCGAGATGCAGAGCAGGGAAACATAAGCAGTTTGAATATGGTTCATTTATGGTTTCATTATTTTTAGAGTGCATTCCTCAGATGCAACCTCATATTGCATTACCAGTATGACCAGTGGGAGAACCATGTATGGAACGCTGGACTAGTCTATCTCTGAGGCTAGGAACAAAGTAAGAGTTCAGGTTCACTGGTGACTTCTTTGCTTGGCTGAGATGCCAATTACTCATGATAGAAGACTTCCCATATGCCGAAGTGTATTTTTGGGGGAGCATGGACTTGGTCCTTCTAGATGGGGTGGACTGGGATGCATTAGGTGAGAAACCAAAAATAATCTTGTCAAGTGTTTTTATTTTTATTTTATTTTAAAATATATTATTTTTTTGGGTATGTAGAAGAGCTTTTAATAGACGTAACATTTCATCGTGCAGATAAGGGAGAAACACGTATGGTAGAGATACTGACACTGGGGCGTCGTGGAGATGCTCATATAGCAGTGGGTCATGAGGTAGCAAGAGGGGGACTCCGGGAGGTTGGAAGAAACCTCCAAGGTCTCATGATGGGTGTCCCTCCTCTTAGGAGGCCGGATGTGCCCTTACATCTATAGAGACACACCGTGGGAGTTTCTAAGAGTATCAACTCTTTATTGAGATGAGTAGCCCACGCAGTATTGTGCTACTCAGAGCACAATGTGATGCGGGAGGATTAGAACGCTTCCCTGATGTTTTTTGTATAGTTTGTATGACAATGTTTATGGGTGTGAGGACCCGATATTTTTCCCTTCTATGTAATTTTTGATGTAATCAAACATTTTCTATCACACCGTATATATATACATTTCCGAGTTTTGAAGTGCCAAATGATGTTTGCAAATAATGATGTCTTTATGTGATGCATTTTAATTTACATGTGATGTATGATTTATTTCCTTTATGAAACCTCATCTATGTGTGAGATATCGATCCATTATGTAATTGGCTAACGAATCTGAAGTTGCATTGAGTTCTCTTGGTATGTGTCTGTATTCGATAAAATCAAACATTCTTTCAAGACAATGAACTCGTAGATGGAGACATAGTAGGATAGGATTGTGAATAATGTAGATTCGGTTAAGTTGACAGACCACGAGTTGAGAGTCTAGGTTAACGATCATATGAGAAATACCTAGGGAAGAGGATTCGGTCAAAAGTCCGATGAAAACATGATATTCTGCCATGTTGTTAGTTGATGATCCTAAGAAAATACCTCCTAAACTCACCAACTCATCAGAGTGGTAAATGGCCCAAGCTACATAAGCAATGTTCTGGGTTTCTGGGTGTGTCAAATAGTGCCATCCACAAACCTGACAAAGATAGGAAATGAATATGCCATTTGCACATGCAAACACAAGACACAGTATGAGTGGATAAGGAAAAACTCATGCACGCAAGAGAAAAATACACACCAAACTAAAAATACAATAGTTTATAAAGCACGCATGCTAGATGTTCTATGCATAGTACTTCTTAAGGTAAAGCCCGTTTCGGGGCTCACCTAGGGAGATTCCATCGTAGTCAACTAGTTCATAGGTGCCTCTATGTAAAACACGTTTCATGATGTAGGGACTATGCCACAAAGGTTCTAACTTCCCTGTCCCTAACTTATCACGAGCCTGGTCGTAAACGAGGACTAGGTCTCCTTCTGCAAAAGTACGAGGATGGACATATTTGTCGTATTGATTCTTGATTCACTTTTGATGCGTCTCGTTGGTGAGAGAAACATCACGACGTGTTTCATCCAACCTAGTCAGGTGTAAGAAGCGCTCTTCTTCAACATAAGTGTGAGGTAGGAGTTCTACTTTGAGTTTCAACGAGGGAATTCTACACTCGACAGGTAAAACAACTTCTATGCCATATACTAACTGGAAAGGAGTGAATCCAGTAGCAGTTTTCACTGAGGTACGGTAAGCCCAGAGAGCGGAGAAAAGTTGTAGATGCCAAGATGTCTTGTTTTCCCCTTCCATACTTTGAATCATAGTTTTAAGGACCTTGTTGATGGCTTCAACTTATTCGTTTTCTTGAGGATAGTACGAGTATGTGTTCTCATGGCAAAAACCTAGCTTGACATGCAACTCACTCATCATCTGGTTTTGAAAGTGTGGACCATGATTAGTGACAATGTCTTGTGGAACACCAAAGTGAGGACGATGTAGTTGAAGAAGAAAAGAGCTGCAGTACGACCATCATTCAGAAAGGTAGGCATAGCCTCAACCCATTTTTTGAAGTAATTGATGACGACGATGATATAACTGTGCCCCCTGGCTGAGGTAGTCTTACACTACATGAAACCAATTCCCCATTTGGCAAAGTGGCTAATGGAAATAATGGTATGCAATAGAGCAGGGTGGGTGCATGCCTTTTTGTGAAAAACTTGGCAGGGTGGGCACTTTTTGACTGCCTCAATACAATCTTTGAAAATAGAGGGCCAAAAATAGTCGAAATGTAAAATTTTCTGAGTTGTAGCCATCCCAGAAAGGTGACTGCCACATGCTCCAAGGTGACAGTTATTAAGGATGCGTTCAGCCTATTCATGATTCAAACATCGTCGTAGGATAGTATCTATACCATGGCGATACAAAGTGTCGCCGATGATAAGGTAGTGTTGAGAATGGTGATGAATATGATGATGTTCTTCATGAGAGATAGAGGGCTGAAAAAGTTGGGTATAAAGATAGAGAAGGATATCTCCATACCAGGGATCAGACATGTGGATGAGGAACATAGTTTCATCAGGGAGAGAATATTTGGGTGTAGTATCTTCATCGGCATGGGGAAGGCCGCAGATGAGCTCCGCAAACACCAAAGATTTTTTAGCTTTGGACTTAGCAAATTCAAGATTGAATTCCTGAAAAATGACGATCCATTTGGAATATTTTCCCCCAAGAACTTGACATGTCAGAATATGATACATGGGGTTTGAGTCCGCGATAACTGTGGTGGTACGTAGCAGGATGTAATGGCAAAATATCTGGACAACGATGACAGCTGCCAGAGCCAACTTCTCAACATGAGAATATCGAAGTTCGGGACTAGATAGACTTTTTATCATATAATATATCTCATGTTCTTCACCGTTGGGTCCTCTTGAACTAACACCATAGAAATAGTGGAAGTAGAGGAAGCTAAGTAAAGGATATAGTCCTCGTATACTTCATAGGATGAAAAAGAGGTGCATTGGTCAATGCATGATTAAGAGCATCAAAATATCGTTGATCAGTGTCATCTGAGATGAAAGGGGTGTCTTTATGCAACAATTGCATGAATCCTTTAGTCATCTCAGCGTAGTTACAAATGAAACGATGAAGAAAGTTTGCTTTCCCTTGAAAACTTTGGAGGTGGGTCAAATTATTAGGTGGGGGTAAAGCAAGAATAACCTTAATCTTTAAGGGATCCACTCGAATCCCATTCTTAGAGACAAAGAAACCAAGGAGTCGACCTGATTCGACAACAAAGATACACTTATGTGGGTTCAAACGAATACGGTAGAACCGACATCGAAGAAAAATAGCCCGTAGATGACCAATATTGTCTGATCGACTGGATGAGTGGGCAGGTAAATCGTCGAGGTAAGGTTCCACAATATGTTTGATATCATGGAAAGCATATGACATGGCCTGCTGAAATGTAGCACCATCATTTTTTAGGCCAAACGGTATTTTCTGATAGGCGAAAGTTCCCCACGGGCAGAGGAAGGTCGTGTTATGCTTATCAGTGGGTAAAATGTCAATCTGGTTGTACCCCGAGAATACATCCATGAAAGCGAAAATCACACTACCAGTGCAATCATCAACGATCTGGTCGATGAAGGGCGTAGGGTAATTATATTTCGGACAAGCCTTACTGATATCCCTATAATCAATGCAGACACAAATGGTCCCTTGTTTCTTAGCGACCAGAACAATGTTAGAAACCCATTCCGTCAAGGGGACAGGATAGATGAAGCTAGATTTCAATAGTTTCTCAAATTCTGCCTTAATATCCACGATCTTCTTAGGATGGACCAGGCGGAGTTTCTGGTGAATAGGTTTAACACCTAGGTAAGTTTTAATTTCATGCACAACGATCAAAGGATCGATCTCTGGCATTTCTTCATAGCTCCAAGTGAATACATCTCATAATTATTTGAATAAAGTGGTATAAGAGACCACTTCCTCGGGCGAACGATTGGCACCGAGATTAATATGTTCCATGACACCTTATTTGATTGAAATGTCAATAACGACCGTAGATGAAATGTTTCCCAAATTCCCCTCATAAATAGTATCTTGTGTGAGTATGAGAGATTGTGGAAAATAGACAACATTGGGAGGGAAGATAGAGTGTATATCTTCCTGAATTTCTTCAAGCGGTGGAAGGAAATAAGATCGATGATGGTTATCATCCCAAGGTAGTTCATCAATTCTCAACATTTCCATGATAGATTTGTCAGAAGGGAAAATTTGGGAAATGTATTCGAACACAGATGACAAGGAATTCAACCAAGATGGCATCGAGTAACTGTCGAGTGCCAATAGATGTTGGTCATCCAAGGAGGGAGAGGCAGATTGGATAGCAACGTATCATGCCTCGGTTGGACTAAGTGGCATGGAGTCACCTAGTGTATCGAACTCTAGAGGACTAGGGACAATCCAAGGGTTAGATTATTTCAAAGATTGATAAGTCATATTCGACATCATATTGATGGTGGCAATATGATGTGTGGTAGGTGGAAGTGGTGTAGGGAAGATACCCATAAGGCTAGAATATCTCAGCAAGCCAACACCAACGCTTTCATACGTGATCTTGCTATCTCCCAAGAAAGGATTATTGTTGGTAGCGGTAGTGCAAGCATCGAGTGTACAAAAATCTAACTGATCGAAAGTGAAAATTTTGTCGTGATGAGGAAATTGTACACATCGAAACAATGATAAAGCAATGAAATTCATAGCATAAAACCAACTTCTTCCAAGTAACAAATTGTAATTGAGGGGAGCATCGACCATCTCGACGTCAACAAAAATGGTTTTACCGGCCAATTGAATGGATAAGGAATGTAAAAGTCCGTGAGGATGAAAACCTTGCCCATCGAATGTGCGTAACATCGTAGGGGATTTGTTAAGTGTGGGTGATTTCAATCCTTTCCAACAGGATAAAGACATGACACAAGTAGAGTCTCCCTCATCCAAGATAGTTCGGTGGATTTATTGATTGTGAACAGCAACATCAATTTGAAAAGCTAGTTGGTGAGAGAGTCAAGACTTAAAATTGTCCAAGTTAAAGGTGATATTGTTGGACGACTCAGGATCAAAAGTGCCAATAGTATCCAAGAGCGTTCTACATTGACTTGGGCAGTGATGTATAACTTCTAACGTATAAATAGAACATGATGCATGAGCCAAATCTTCAACAATGTTGTAGTTTTTGGCGGCATGTGAACTAGGATTAAAAGTAGATTTATGAATAGTGCTCTTGGGAGGGCATAATATAGAGTCAAACGTAGGTTTCTCAATCTGAAGTGATCTAGACGGAGGACTAACAGATGGAGGACTAAAGGAGGATGGTGATGGATCCGGTAAAGAACCGTTAGTGACCTTTTCTTTGTTAGGTTGAACTGGCGTGTTGTATGTCATAGAACGAGTGGTCAAATCAATCCCATTGAAAATATAGATATGGGCACTTGTCGAGGCCTCATCAAGAGGAGGATGGATAGAACTGCCCCTTGGAGAGGGGTTTGAGCAACCAAAGATTGTTTCTGAGGAAAAGGGTGAGTAAGCACGACGAGTTGGGAATTTCCCTTGAAACATTTAGCCACTTCATCGCGATGTGGATAGTCTCAAGTGTAGTGATCGTCACCACAAATAAGACACAAGAATTTTGGTTTCCGTTGTGGTTTCTTTTCGGTAGCAGGTGTTGGAGTTTGAGTTTTGGGTTGTTCATTGTTATTATTCTTCTTTGGTTTATTTTTTGTCTTCTTATTACCTCCGAATTGTTGTGAAGGGGCAGACTGAATTGCATTCACCTTAGAGATCTGAGTTTTGGGGGAGGTAGAGGAGAGTGAGATCGAACTAGGAGTGGGTGCCAAAGCAGATTGATTTGCAGTTCCAATCGACTGGGAACCATACTAGGTTTTGATGGAGCCGATAACTCCATCTGCATGTGACATGGATGAAGGTTTATATGGATCGGTAGTGGCATGAACAACATTTGGGATCAACTCATACAAAGTACTAGATTGTGAATAAACCAAATCTAAGTACTGAGCCCGAGCAATGGATTCTTCTTCCATGACTACACCACCCATGGTGACATCATGAGCAATCAGGGGTAAAAGTGATTTAGTAAACCATTCTGCCAATAACTGGTCAGGAATGATTGCTTTGATCAACCATTGTTGACATCTCCACTCATGAATATGATCGGAGATATGCACGGAGTTAGTCTGATGAAGGGAGGTCAATAGTTCGGTACTCGTCTCGTATCTAATGGGTAGTTGAAAGTGCACGAGAAAGGAAATGGCAAGGGATTTGAAATCTTGGAAAGAACCACGTGATAGTTCAATGTACCACTTGGCAGCTGAGCATGTGAGCGTTCGTTGGAAAAGACGTAAATGGATAGAATCGTCCATTAAGAAGTTTAATGAAAACCATAAATGGAATGTCATCACATGGTTATTCATATCTTCTCTAGGTTTACCGTCAATTTTTGGAATATCAGAAGGTAGTTTAGCAGGAATCACTGGCCAAAAAGGATAGTATAGTATAGGATCATTGGTCAAACGAGACAAGTCTGGGAGATCCACAGTCACAAGAAATGGTAGTTGTTGGTTAACCTGAGGGTGATACTGCTGTGGCATAGGGACACCACTAGGGTCGTAAAATGGGTTAGGTGGATAATTGTATCCAATACGTCCTCCTACATACAGTTGTTGTTGACCAGGATAAGCAGGATTCGATGATGGTTGAGAAACATGTGAAAATGGAGGATAACCTAATGGGTTATGAGGATTGTAAGCTGGATGATTTATTTACCCATAAGGAGGATACAAATTTTGTCTATGAGGAGGATAAGGTTGTTTTTTTCCTTGAGGATGTTACCCCCCAGGGAATAGTGGATTTCCTGGAAAATGAGTGTGCCAAGGATTTTGTGTCATATTTTGTCCATACAACGGGTTATGGACTCCAGTCTGAGATTGCCCCCCAAGTTGAGATTGTGTCCCCATTTCAGTTTGACTACAAAATGGAGGTTGCCCCCTGAATGGAGGTTTCCCCCCAGCGGGAGGTTGAATGCCTAGAGGGTTCTGGAAACTAGAGGTGAACAAGTGACTAGTGCCTCCAACTGGATTGGAGCCACCAAGACCAACCCCTCCAAGTAAAGGTGTAGGTATAACACTAGTAGCGTTATATCCAGGAGGAATGAAAATTCTAGATACTCTAGGTGTAACCTGGGTAGTTTTTGTAATGGAAGGATTCAGAGCTCTATACCCAAGTGGGAGTGACAAATTTGGTCTAAGTGGCATTCCAATTGGAGCTTGGGATGGTGTCACATTTCTGGTGGGGATTGTATCAACATGTGTGACCATAGTGAAATGGGCCATTTGAAGAGAAATGGTTGAGCGAGGACCAACTGACGGTGTGTCTGATATAACGGTGGTACTACTGGATGTACCAAAAAAGTGATCTAAGGGTATCGTTTAGGTGGCAGACATTTCAGGCACTTGGGATACGACAGGTATATAAGAACCTTCTCCTGAGTCGAAAAGATCCTGCACCATAAGGGGAGAGGTTCTAAATATGTTAGTAGTTCAAAGGGGATTCTTGCCTTTAGGTCCTGTGAGAGGTCTGGTTGGTATTCCATAAGTATCAACAACAAGTTCTCCATATGAATTTAGTTAGAGAATACATCTCTCGTAACCATGAGGAAGTCAAAAAGACTCTAGAGAATAAAAAATTCATAAATATTCTAAAGAGTCAATTCTTTCCACTTATGAAGTGGCAGTGTCTTGGACCTCACTCTGTTAAGGAGAGCCCTCCAGTGGATCAATAGGCAAAGGTTGGTAACCCTCAATATCTTCCGGGGGTAGCCCTTGCAGTCTGCGTGAATGACGTGGAGGGTCAATATTGCCCGAACCAAATACTTTATGGAAAAACACTATGGCCAACTAACGAAAAGAAACAACATACACTAATAAAATCTAGGAATCAAAACCAAGCAAACAAAACCTTCTCTCGATGACCGTACTAGTTTGTGATGAAATACAACGTCACATGACCAAGTCGAGAAGGGGCTAGGATATGAGCGGGTGGAACAATTATGATGGAAACCTGCTTAATGGACTTACGCCTTGGTGCAAGATTCCATGCAATAATTTTGGATTTACCCTCCAAGGAGCTCAAGTGAGTTTGACCACCGTCTGTTCCAAGTACAACAAAGACTTCCCTTCACCATCACCTTGTGTAAAAAACCTTAAAGATTATGGATACTAAGGACACCAACTCACAGTCATCCCCTAGGAGGGTACAGTCAACAATCCATTCCAAACGTATGGGTAGGATAATAAGTGTGAAATCCTTCGAGAAAATTGAGGACAAGTGGACCGATAGAACTCTAGAGGAACTTGAACGGATTCAGAATTCACGAAGCACCGAGACCAAATGAAGCCAACTGAGCCTCAAGAAGAACCCCCAAAATACGATCTGACTACTATGAACGGTTGAACTATGGAGGGATAATCTCCGTAACTCTCCCAAACATGACCTCATGCGTAACCCCTATGTGATAGGGGAATCCCATAAATCCTATACGACAATTGGATTTTCTCTCCCTATCGCAAGATGCTAATGTTTATTTTGAATGATTTGGAGAGTTGTGCTCACAACCTAATCCAAAATGCTAATCCTAGTCTAATGTTGGTGGAAGATTCTAAAAACAATAATGTTTTAGATCATTTTTAATTAGCGTAAATTTTGCATTTGTTTTTTACTCAGGGGTGTATGAAAGTGAAACTGATGGTATTATGACTCAATTCCCCCAAAAATGCATAATAAATGATAAACAGTCTTTTCTTTCAATGAATGTCTATTTAAGGGAAAGAGAAATATTTTCCTTTCACTATCAAACACTAAGATGCAATAACCTCATGCAATTTTTTCTCAATCAGAAATCCAATATAATGCTAAAAAATTCAGAAATTCATTCCAATATCCAAAAACCAATCATTAAAAAATATAGCCTTTTGTTTAAATGTGACTGATAATCAACAAGGTGTATAGCTTCCTATGTCAATCAGACTTCAAGATATGTAAGACTCAATCAATCAGAAGCAGACTTCATATAAACAAATAAGACTCTCGTTGTGATCAAACAAGAAAGAACAAAGAAAAACCAAATTTCCAAACAAGAACCAAAAATCTCAAACAAAAGAAAAATGTTTGAAAAACTGACCTCAAAGATCAAATGGAATGGTGCAGAGATATTTGAATTTCCTTACAATAGCTTTCATTCAGTCAGATAAATGAGAATAGAATAGTAAATTGACTCCAAACCTTCAAAGGATAAGAGTGACTCAAAGTAAGGAAAAAATTTCAAAAATCCAAACAAAGCATGATCAATTCTCAGAAATCAAGAGGTTGCTGGCCAAAACAAGGACATACTAAGATGGTAGTAATCTTGAGCAGGTGAAAATATTAGAAAAAGACTCAGAGATCAACTCCCCACAAGGTTTTAATCAGAAAAAGACCAACGCTATGGTGTTAAGGGAAACTATCATTTCTCCTATTGGATTACTGAGAGGGGGGGTGAATCATTAATAGCATAATTATAATCATTTTTCTTCAAATATTATATCAATGTAGAATTATTATACAATAATGAGCTGTAAGAAATAAACAATCACACACATACAAAATACACCGGTGTTTTACATGGAAACCCAAATCGGGAGAAAACCACAGAATATTTTTTCTTATATGTCTTTAAGAATTACATTCATTGTAAGCACAAACTTCCTTTGTTTTCCAACTGCAACTGGAAGGAGGATCCAACCCCCTAGTTTCTCAGGCTACAACCTAAGGGAAACTCCAACTCCCCAATTCTCTAGCTACAACCAAAAGGACGCTACAACCCCCTATGTTCTTCGGATACAACCGGAAGGTGGTTACAACCACCTTTCCTTGCCCCCTCCTCCCACCCTAAAGTAGAATTAGAATGATGAAACCACTGTCACACTATCACTGTGATATATACCGCTATAAACCTGTACCAATAAATATGAACCATGCATCAACCATGCATCAACTTGTACCTCAACCTGCAATCAACCTGTACCATAAACAAGTGCATCAACCATGCACCAACCTATACCAAACAACCTATAATCAACCTGTACCATAAACAAGTGCATCCAAC